>WBND01001510.1:75022-92379 GCA_013398595.1 Tychaedon coryphoeus
GATCCCCACAGGCTGTGGGTGGATCTCTATATCCCTGTGGATCCCCAAGGGCTGCAGAGGAATGTCAGCTCTGGTGCCTGGAGCACCTCCTGCCCCTCCTTCCCCACTGACCTTGGTCTCTCCATGCTGTTTTTCCCTCAATTCCTCCTCTTCCTCTCTAGCTGGAATTCAAATTGCTGCTCCCATAACTGGCCCAGCCTTGGCCAGCAGCATGTCCATCCTCAGAGCCATCGGGGTTTGGCTCTGCTGGACGTGGGGGAAGCTCCCAGCAGCTTCTCACAGCAGCCACCTCTGTGGCCCCCTGCTACCAAAACCAGCCCATGCCAAACCAGCACATCAACCTCTTGCCTCTGTGAATCACATATTTAAGAAGAAGATCAAACAGAGTGTGCACAGCCAGAGAAGAGGAGGAGGTGAGAACATGTGAGACAGCAGGGTCAGTGAGAAGGAGGGGCAGGAGGTGCTGCAGGCACCAGAGCTGAGATTCCTCTGCAGGCCATGGTGATGACCATGCTGTGAAGTGTTTTCTCACAGTCCTCATCTCAACTCACAAACCCTTTGTTTAATTTGTTCCCCTCCTCTGCCCAGCTGTGGCAGGGGAGGATGGGTCAGTGATTTTTGTGGGTGCCTGGCGTTTGGCCAGTGTCAAATCACAGCAGCCTCCCTCTGCTTCAGCCTTTCCCGTGTTGTCAGCTTCCTTTGGCTCAGCTTGGTACATCCACATCCAGAGAAATATCAAGGAGCAAACTGGCAGTGCCAGAGGGAATGTTTTGTCTTATGCCCAAGAGGATTTTGATTCCCATCCACTTCCAGGTGGGAAAGGTGGGATGGTTTAAGGGCATGTAAGTGCAATATAAGTGCCCCACCTGACAGCCAGCAAGCCTGCAGGAGTGTCCTGTTCCCTGTGGGGCAAACCCCAGAGCAGAAATACCAAATCTGGCCCAGGCAAGGCAGAGGGGACGTGAGCTGTGGGACCTCATCCTGGTCAGGGAAAAGAGCAATAGGAAAGCCACAGTTGTGTTTAGTCCAAGGAAGGCTTTCCTTTTTTAGGATAAGACATGTTTGCAACACAGACCAGAGAAACATGAACAGGGTCTGTGTGCCCCTTTTGGGCACAGGTGTGTCTGTCCCCGGGGCTGTGCCCTCCCTCACAGCTTCTGCTCTGGCCTGGCTCAGGTTGTGTCCTGTGATTCTGGGACAGCTCATGTCCCCTGCGCCTGCTGGAGGCTCCTGAAAAGGCCCCTGACTCTTCATCACAAACGTGGGGGAAAGGCTGGGCAGCTGGGAAGCAGGACAGGAGGAAACTTTTTATTGCTAGTTTTTAAAACTGTTCTCAGAAATGCGAAGCCAAGCCCTCGCTGGAGCCAGGGTGGATGCTCAGCTGTGGGGATTGTTCCTCTCTGGGATGCAGGTACCATTACAGCAGGAATAAAACAGGGACAGCTGAGTAGAACAGCACCTGAGGGGCTGTGGGACACACCTGAGGGGCTGTAGGATCACACCCCAGTCACTGCCACTGCCAGTAGTGTGTGCAGAGGGTCCCACTGTGACACCAAACCGTCAGAGTTCAGTGTGGTTTGCAGGGGAGTTCTGGATCACCCAGCACTGACCCAGCCCGTACTGCTGGGCGGGAGTGTGGCATTCCTGCTCAGTGGCTGATCCTGGGAAAACCCAAAGGCTGTGTCTGTCTGTCACAGGAAAGGTGCATTGGGATCCAGGTTAAAAACTATCAATTTTAATGCAACTTTTTCAGGGCTTTCTTGTTTGGGTTTCTGGTTGGTTGGCTTTGGGGTTTTTCTTTGGAGTGCTTTGGGGTTTTTGTTTCTCTGAGGCGACTTCCCCAGTCTTTTTCCTTGTGAGGTTTCTGCTCTGTTTCCTGCTGTCCCTTTGCAGGGGCTCTTCAGAAAGGGGTTCATTGGTCAGACTCTGATGTGTCCAGTGACACTGGACTGAGAGAGTTTCAAGGACTTTTTAGAATCCAGAGGAGCACATGGCAAGGAGGGCTGAGGGGCTCACAACCTGTCTGGGTAGGAGTAACAGCCCAACCCAACGCATGGGTTACAGAAACTTTTCTTTCCCTGAAGAGTAAAATCAGCACGTGTTGTGCCCCAAGAAACATCAGACTGCTCCCAACAAGGCTGCTGTGCCTCCTAGTGCCAGTTCTGACTCTGGGTTTCTTTGGGAGCAGATTGGATATTGTTGGGTATCTCTTGGAACCTGCAAGAGCTGCAGGTGAGCGTGTCCGGGGCCAGCCAACGTGCAGCCGTGTGTTGTGTGACTGCAGGTGTGACCTGCCTGTGCCCCAGTGAGCCCCTGCTCCTGGCTCTGCCACCGTGCTGGACACTGCTGTGCCTCATGTGCCCTGCAGCTCTGGCCACTGCCCCACACCCACAGAGTCATTTGAGCTGGACCCAGCTGCAGACCCCCGGCAGGAGGAGGGGACTGAGGCAGCCCCACATCCCCAGCCGGTCCTCAGCCAGCATCACCCAGGGCCACAGCACACACAAGAGCTGCTCGGGGAAATTTTCTGGTGAGGAGCTCAGTGCCACCAGCTCTCAGCTCAGCGCTGAGCCCTCCGTGTCTGACTGCAGCCACGGGTGGCCTGTGCAAGCCGCGGAGCTTATGCACGAAGCGCTGCAGAGCCTGCCTGGCAGCCCGGGGAACCCAGCACACACCAGATTTACAGCCAAGGCACGAGGGGATGGTGAATGGTGGGACAGCCCCTCCTGCCCAGGCCAGGCTTTGCAGCCCAAGGCACTGCCCTTGCTCTGCACAGGGCCGGGCTCCAGACCTCGGGCAGCCCTGGGGCAGAGCTCTGGCCACGCTCAGGGCCAGCACATGGCTGGCACCACATGAATTTGCCTTTTGCAGAGTTCCCTGCAGTAGCACAGCTGCAGCAGGTCCTGTGCCGAGCTCAGTGCATGGCATCTGGAAAATAAAGACAGAATCCTGGACCTGCAGCCTTGTTCCTGGCTTTATTTTGCCATTCTGCTACCAGTGACGTGCTGAGGGTGAGCCGAGCGATGGCAGCGTGCCGTGTGCTCGGGTGGGAGCCCCAGGCTCGTGGTGCTGTCACAGGTGACCCACGACGGGCCCGGCAGCGCCAGTGCCCTGCTGGCAGTGCCAGTGCTGTGCTGGCAGTGCCAGAGCCGTGCTGGCAGCCCCAGTGCCGTGCTGGCAGTGCCAGTGCCACGCTGGCAGCCCCAGTGCCGTGCTGGCAGTGCCAGTGCCCTGCTGGCAGCCTCAGTGCTGTGCTGGCAGCCCCAGTGCCGTGCTGGCAGTGCCAGTGCCGTGCTGGCAGCGCCAGCGCCGTGCTGGCAGTGCCAGTGCTGTGCTGGCAGTGCCAGTGCTGTTATGGCAATGCCAGTGCCACGCTGGCAGTGCCAGTGCCATGCTGGCACCCCAGTGCCATGCTGGCAGCCCCGGCGCTGCTCAGGCGGGGCTGGGGGAGCCCGGCGTGCCCCCGGCCCGCAGAGCCCTGCGCAGGGCCTCCCACACCTGCCGGTTGCGCAGGCTGTAGATGAGGGGGTTGAGCATGGGGATGGCGATGCAGAACAGCACGGACACCAGCGTGTCGGCTGCCGGCGAGTAGCCCGAGCTGGGCCGGTTGTAGTTGAGGTTGGCCGCCACGAAGTACAGGGTGACCACAAGCAGGTGCGCGGAGCAGGTGGAGAAGGCCTTGCGCCGGCTGGTGGCCAGCGGCATCCTGAGGATGGTGGCCAGGATGCAAAGGTAGGAGATTAGGACGAGCAGGAAGGGACCGAGTCCCACCAAGGCGCTGCAGACGTGGAGGGCCAGCCGGTTGGGGCGGGTGTCGCCGCAGGCCGCCCCCAGCAGCGGCGGCACGTCGCAGAAGATGTGCTGGAGCCGGGCGGGCCCGCAGAAGGAGAGCCGGGCGGCCAGCGCCGTGTGCAGGGCCGAGTCCAGCAGCCCCCAGAGCCAGCAGCCGGCAGCGGCCGCCCTGCAGGTGCGGGGGGCCAGGAGCCGGGCGTAGCGCAGGGGCTGGCACACGGCGGCGCAGCGGTCCAGGGCCATGAGGGCCAGCAGCGCGCACTCGGCCCCCGCGCACCACATGAGGGCCAAGGCCTGCGCCAGGCACCCCCCCAGCGAGATGGAGGCCTCGGGGCGCGCCGCGCCCGCCAGCACCTTGGGCACCGTCACCGACGAGTAGCACAGGTCCAGGCAGGACAGGTGGCTGAGGAAGAAGTACATGGGGCTGTGCAGGTGGGGATCCAGGCACACGAGGCAGAGGACTGCAGAGTTCCCCAGCAGCGTGGCCAGGTAAATGGCCAGGAAAAGAGCGAAGAGGAAGGGCCGGCCGTGGGAAAAGTTCAGGAGCACGAACTCTGTCACCTGTGTCTGGTTCATGCCTGCCCTGGGGCAAGCTGGGTCAGCCTTTGGGCAGAAGTGAGCGCTGAGGAGGAGGAGGGCACTGTGAGCCAGGGGACGAGAGCACAGCCCCCCATCAAACAAGGGGGTCACTAGTGCTCTGGCTCTGATCCCATCTCACTATAGGGCCAAAGTCTCCCGAGTTCAGGTTTCTCAGACGCTGGGATTTTGGAGTCCGAAGAGCTGCCATCCAGTGCTGGGAACCTGACTGCAGAGGAAGCACACAGAAAAACCCAAGAGCAGGGGCCATCCACCCATCCACCCACACCCCCTGGAGCTCTTTGCCTACCCAGCCCCTATTCCTCATGACTATTCCAAGCATGTGTCCCCCTCCTGGATGTATTTATGGTGAGTAAAAATTTATTTATTAAATATTTACAGTGAGTAAATATTTTCCTGCCCCTGGACAGGTCACTGCATTCCCTAGATGCCACAGCCACTAAGCATGGCTCTTGGCCTGGGGATATGGCATCACCATACAACAGGTTAAAAATGGTTTTTTCTTTATCCTGTTTCCTGCTTTGTAATAACCAGCTCTCACAAAGCAGGGTTTCCACTTACAAAAGTGCAAGTTCCAACAAAGAGCAGCTCATCACATGGCGTTTGTTGAGCCAAAGGGAAATTTAAGCCGTCAGAGATCTCCTGGCCTGGAACTTGCAGTCTTTTTTCCATCATCCTCTTTCAGTTTTCACCCTGACACAAGGGTTTTGCTAACTGTCACATGGAGCTGTGATCACCATGTCCAAGCGGTGGAGGAGGCACGAGGAAGCATTTACAGTTCAGAACTTCAGCCAAGGGCTGATGGAGGTGGCATGTGCTGGGCACTTGCAGCCAGAGCTGCTGCTGCCCACTCTGCCCATGCCATGGACTCCATGGGTGGGGCCAAGGGGCTTCTGTGGGCAAACACAGTCAGCAAAGACCAGGAAAAGAAAAAATAAAGAAAAAATAAAGCATCTCCTTCTTCTTTATAAAAGTACTTTTAGCAACTGAAGTCAATTGTCATGTTTGTTCAGGAGGTTAAACAATCTGATTTAATTTCAAGTTGCTTCCCTTGCTTTAGACCCATTAATCTGGTTTTATTTTCCCTGCCCAAAGCCTGTATTTGTGCATCATCATGCATTTATAACATTAAATGCTGGAGAATTCACTGCTTCTGGTGGGAGTTTGTTTCTTATAGCTGCTTACCACAGGAAACTTCAAAGCACAGTTAAAATTGTGCATTTTTTCCTGTTGGACTTGCTCTGTTGTCATTTCTGCCTCATTCATAACTTCCAGATCCTCCAACTGAAGACTGTCCTGTTCTGAGGGTATTTTCTCCCTGAGCTCTGGGAGCAATACCAGGGTTTGCTAAGCAGAAGCAGAATTAAATTCTGATTCATTTCTCTTTCACGTGTTAGTTTTTCAACATTAAAAAAACCAATTAACTTGGAGAGGAAAATGTTCAGTCAGAAGATGAGCTCTTCTTTGCCTGGCACAGTGACATCCTAACTTGTCACTCCATCCAGGATGTGCCAGGCTGGGAAGTCTCTGTGTGGGCAAGCTCTCAAATAGTTGCACAGGTCAACATATTCTTTAACCACTTATTCTGCACACTTTGGGATTTCTCAAATTACTAATTCTGCACATATTGGAGAGGCACACAAGGACTGTATCATCCAGTGGTGTGGAAATCTCAGACTGTTGCTCTTCCTCCAGCCCCAGCCTGAGCCACGAACATTTTGGCACTGCCTGTGCCAGTGTTGCTGGGAGAGGGTCCTGGGGGGCGAACGCTGGGGGAGCCCCTGTGCAGCTCCTGGGATTTGCCTCCTGCCTCCCACTGTCCTGCTGCAGTGGCACACAGCGTGGAGGTGTGCTCACTGTGTGAGCTGTCACAGCGCTCACGGCTGCTCTGCGAGGGCGTGGGCACCCTGTCGTGTGCGTTACAGGGGAAGGCTCTGCCCAGGACCTGCCTGGATGTCACTGCTGCTGACCTGCTCATCAGTCAGCTCAGGCTGCTGACGGGTGAACATGACACTGCCAAAGCTGGGGACCTGCCTGTTGCATAGGAGGAACAGGGGACTTAGGACCAGAGTGATAAAAATGTGAATAAATTCAATAGTAGGAGGTTGGGTGAATAAGGGTTAGTCAGCTGTCCATGGAACAGCTTGGAACTTGTTCGTGTTCCAAGCTGGGGCTCAACACCTGGAAAAAGAGCAGGTGAGCAAGAGGGACGTGAGCCCGTCACCCTGGGAAATGAACCTTGAGCCCTGCGTGGACCACGGGTCACAGCAGTGACAGAACGCAGGGAATGGCTAATGTCACTGCAGGAGGGACACGGAACTGCAGGGCTGCAGAGCAGCCGCAGCAATGTGCAGGAATGAGCCTGACTTTCACCCTGGCACGGAGAAATGCGGCAGTCAGCAAACACAGCCACAGTTCAGAGGTGCCAGATTTATTCCATTTGCCTTCAGACATCCTGCACACCAAGGACTAGGAAGACATGGGAGGAGAATCTCCCTGTTCCCCTTGGACTGCACAGGAATGAGCCTGGAAGGAGCCTCCACCTTGCTCTGCCCTCTTCCTCCCTCTCTGGTTTGCACTAAAGGTGATTTGTCACCTAACTGCAGACTGAGCAGGTGTCACCCTGAGCAGGTACCACAGCAGAACACACACCCCTGCCCCAGCAGAGAGGCTGGGTGGGGAGCAGAGAGGCTGCACAGACAGCACAGTGCCAGCCAGGCTCCTGGCTCCAGGCTCCTGTCCTTCCCTTGGGAGACGGGAGGGACCCTTGTGAAGGTGACATGTGAGGCAGCCACAGACCCAGCTCTGCTCCTGCAGGAGCACAAATGTGCTCCGTGCCCACCCAGGGAAGCTGCTCCTGCAGGACAGTGTGGTTCTGCTCGCCAAGCCTCTGCATCCGTCCTCGCTCAGGTGAGCAGAGCAGGGAGCCTGGGGCATTCAGCCCTGAGAGTGGGGTCCTGAGCCCTGGGCACAGCCAGCACCCAGTGAACTGAGGGAGCAGGTAACAGCACGGGGTTCATTTCTCTTGGAGAGGACTGGACGCCTCTGTTGGAGGCAGCAGCAGCCACAGCCTGCCCAGACCACCCAGGAACCCTGGGGGCCAGCACCAGGTTCCCCCCCAGCAGTGCATGACAGGGACCTGGTGAAGCTCTGCCCTCTCATCCCTCCTCGCTTCCACAGCCAAGAGCAGAGGCTGGATGGCACCTAGTCCTCAGGAAGCTGCCCCCAGGTGCTGTCCTATGTTCTGTGTCTCAGCCATGCCCCAGGTGCTGCCTGGTGTGTCTTACCTGCATGACGAGAAGCCCACGTGTCCTCGATGCTGTAAGCACAGCAGGAGCTTTTAACCCTGCAGGGGCCCTGGGGAGGCTTTCAGAGGTGGCTCCTGTTCAGTGACAGCAGCGAGAGCAGCACCCACCAGCCTGCACCAGTGGGATCTGAGCCCAGGGGACACAGGACCCACGCTGGCCTCCTGCCTTGCTCTGGGCTGTGCCAGGTGTGTCCAGGGCTGGACTCCCCTCCAGCCTAGCACCTTGGGCACCTGGGCATGGAAGGAGGCTGCTGGAGGGGCTGGGAGCTGCAGTTCCTGGGCCCCAAGTCCTTCCTCCAGCCCCATTTTACCTCTTGCAGGGCTGTGAGGTGCCTGCACCCGCCACTGTCAGCGGAGAGGAGCAGTGGTGGGGGCTGGCCTTCGGCTGAACTGGCAGCAGCACGGCTGCAGGGCACAGCACCAGGTGACTGCATGGCACCTGCACCCCCTGCGCCCCCAGCACCTGCACTAGCCATGCCCACTCAGCCCAGTGCACGGCCCTCTGGAGGAGATGATGTGGCCCAGAGGCCTGGGACAGGGCTTGGACAGGTGGGACAGAGCCCTGGCAGTGGCACTGGCTGGACACAGAGGGCACCAAGCGGTGCCCAGGGTGCTTGAAGGGCTCAGCAGTGAGATGGCTCCGGCTGGGGCTGGGTGAGCACTGCCTGCTCAGAGCCTGGAGCTATTCCTGGCAGAAGGAGCAAGCTTAACTGGAGTTCACCGTGTAGTGCCATGGAAATGTGAAGTGGGAACCGCAGGAAATGGGGGAGTGAGTCTGGAGGCCGAGACAGCGCCGTGCTGTGTCTGCAGCAGGGAAGCAGTGTGCTTCACTGGGGTGTCCTTGCAGCTTCTGCTCCTGGTGATGGGGCAGCAGAAGATGGGCCAAGCATGAGCTCTGGATCTGGAATGTCAAGAGAGGAGAGGCTGAGCAGTAACACCTTCTGGGGAGTAGGGAAAGTGTAGGCTACAGCCCTAGATGGGGATGAACAGCCTGTGTGGAAATCCAGCACAGACAGCAAGGGAGTGGCAGCCTGAGAGAGGGGAAATGCGGGTCAGAGGCTGTCTGGGGCTGAAAAACAGAAGCAGTGAGTGTAGCACAGGAGCAGCTGTGACTGTGGCCCTGTGTGTGTGTGTGTGTAGCTGTAACTCTGTGTTCATGGAACAGGGACTCTGGGCTCTGCCTGTTTCCCAGCAGCTCTCAGGCAGGCAGGGGGGCCATGACAATGGGACTTTTTCACTCGTTTGCCTTGAGTTTACAGAATTTCACCTTTTTCTTGTGGCAATGATGAGCATTTCCTTGTTTCACATAGAAACTTGGTGCCATGGAATTCCAGTACAACCTAGCCACTCTCCTAAGGTCTAAGGGAAGGCATATGCTGGCAGCACTTGCAGAAACCCCCTCCCACTTTGATGTTTGAAAAGAGACTTTTCTGAGATCACCAATACCTGGCACAAATATTAAAATATACTGAAATCTCCCTGGATGCCAGAAATTTCAGTTCTAGTAGTCCACGTCTTCAGAACAGCCTTTGGGATAAGAAATATCACTGTTTGTGTCCCCCTCTGGTCTCCTGATGGATATCAAACCCGACCAGTGGTGTCCAGCAGTAAATCAAATCTCCATGAACTTGTGAAATGTTAAGGGAGTTGTTTTTTTAACCAAATACCTCAAATTGGGGGTGCAGCCTTCAGGATTGGGCCCAGATGCTATAAATACTCATCACTTCTGAAAATCAGACTCTTAATTTACCTTCTCCAAGCATGTGTTGTACCTCCCAAACCCAAGTGCACTGTTGTAACACCAGGAACTTCTCCCAGTCCTGTTTTCCTGCTTGTTATGAGGGATGCACTTTCCTACTCAGGAATTCTTTCTCCAGCAGAAGCCACTTTCATTTGCATCACAGCTCCCTGCATCAGCACTGCCAGCTGGTCCTGGTCTCCACATGGGCACAAACGCTTCCTTGGAGGATGGGGACAAGAAAATGGTGGATTTTGTCTGGATTTTGCCGGCCCCTCCTCCTCCTCCCTCCATGTCCCACTGTAATGAGCATGGCACTGGTTTTGGGATACCCTCCCTGTGGGGACTGACAGACAAACAGCTCCTTGGTGTCCCCAAAGCCATTCCTCCTGTGGGCAGAATCCACAGCACTTCCAGTGTCTGCTCTCAGTGTGGGGCTCCAGCCCTAGCCTGTTTGGGGGTCCTCACTGACCTCTCCTGAGACTGTTGATGTGTTTGCTTCAGGGAGCACTGCATGCAGTCCTGGCACTTGTCTTTGTTGACAAATTTGAATTTTGTTGAATTTCACCAGTCCCCTCTGGCTCCGTTTCCCAGTCTGTCCGCGTCCTTCTGCCCTGCCCCGGGGCACTGGTCCCCTGCGGTGTCACCCCCAGCCCCGACAGGAGAGCGCTCTGTCACCCCTGTGCTGCAGCTGATGAGGATGTTCCAGGGGACAGGAGACAGATGCTGGTGACACTGCACGTGTCCCTGCCCTCCAGGTGGAGCGCACCTGTGCACAGCACCCTCGGCACCTGCTGCCCTGACTCTGCTGCTGCCCTGGCACGAGCCCTCCCTGCCCTCATCCCTGCTGCAGGCAGCCTCTGGGCCCGGGGTCCCTGCAGCCACACCTGCCTCAGGAGCTCGGGGTTGAAGCCACGATTCTCCCTGCAGCTGCAGGAGTTTCATGCTCAGTTTCCTCCCCTCAGTGGTTTTGGCTGCCTCAGATGCAGTTCTGAGGGCACTAAAACTGTCCTGTCCTGCAGGCATCACCCAGACAGCAGCCTCAAGAGATTTCATACAACCTAGAGTTTGTGTTTTGTGTTCTCCTTTTCTTCTCAGGTTGGGCTTCCCCATCCCTGCAAGTGGCCAAGACCAGGCTGGATGGGGCTTGAAGCAACCTGGTGTAGTGGAAGATGTCCCTGCCCATGGCAGGGGGTGGGATGAGATGAGCTTTATGGTCCCTTTCAACCCAAATCAATCTGAGAGTCTGTAATTCTAGCATCACTTTTTAAAACATGTCAAGTTTTAGGAGACTGGATCTCAGGGTAAAACCCTTTGGGCACTGGATAAAGGCCTGGAGAGGCCCTGAGAGCTGACCTTGGAGATTCTCAGCACTTACCTGGCCACAGATGAGCAGCCTGAGCCACCTCTGCTACCAGGGCCTGCTCAGACCATGGCTTGGACCAGCAGCCCCTGCCCACCAGCACAAGCTGATGCTGGAATGAAACTCTCACCAGGTTTTCCAAGAATAATATTTTGGGGGTTTCTCCCAATGATTCCTCAGGAAAAGCACTTCCTTCAGGATTTTTTGAATTATTTTTAGCTAAATTGTCAGGGCCACCTGTTGCTGGAACCAGGCAAGGAATAAGCTAAATTTGGTATTTTCACTTTGTCCTATCCAAGACAGGACAACAGCCTCATCCCTCATCTTGTGGGAGAGCTCACAGATTCCTGCCAGACTCCCCTCCCAACACTTGACAAGGATGTTTTTGACTGAAAAAAATTGTACTGTTTCAAGCTTTTGTCCAGTGCAATTTACACCTGTGTTTAAGAAGACTGGGCAAGAAGGGTTGCAGTTTTATGGTCTAACCATGAACTGGCCAAAGCTGACTGGATTTCCATGAGCTGGTGTTTGCAGAAGCCCAAACACTCACAAAACATGGAGTGTGTGTCCTCTCAGCCTGGGGCATCCCCCTTGCACAGCTCCAGGGAGGTCCAAGCCTGCAGGAGCCTGGACATGGAAAGAGTGGTGCTGGCACCAGCCCGGGGCCACCGGCTCTGCCCGGGCAGCTGGTGCTCAGCAAGCACCAAGGAGGTCTCTGCTGTCAGCCCTGAGCAGCGCCTTCGCCTCGTGGCTGCTCGTGCTCCATCCATGGGCTCTGGCCCCGGTGCTGTCTCCCCCCCCGGCTCTGTCCTGGCTGCAGAGCCCTGAGCTGGGGGCACCATCCACCTCCCAGCCCTGCCCCCGGGGCCAATTAGTGCTGCTCCACCAGAGCTGCAGCTGGAGACAGGAGTTCTGTGCTCCCAGTCTGCCCACTGGTGCCATTCCCCACAGAGCCACTCAGCCACGGGAGCTCCAGGGCCAATTACAAAATTACAATTACAGAGCACTTCACCTGCTCACCTGGCATGTTTGTCAGCGTGCAAACAAGGCCCACAGCGGGCTGTTAAAAGTTCTGGGCTGGTAAAAGTTCAAGGCAGCACTTCATCCACACCTGGAGGCACTGGGAGCCAGAAAGGCCAGGTCTGCTCAGACCTACCTTTGAAATGTCTGTGGACAGGACACACACCTGACACTGCTGAAATAAAATAAAATAAAAAGAGAAAACAGTAATTGGCCAGTGCTTTGACAGGCTCTGGGAAATACTCGGGTGACTGGAAACATTTTGAAAACATCTGTTTTTGGAAAAAAAAAATACAGTGTTGAGATTCCAGGGCTATTTGTAATCACAGTTGTAGCTCCTGCCCAAATTCTTGCTCTGCTCCAGCCACAGCAGGTGTATCCCACAGCAGGAAGGAGTAGTTATTACTCCATCACCTACCTCATACATTATTTGTGTCCTTCTGGTGCCTCTTGGTCCTATGCTGAGTCACCTCTAATTTGTAACTTCCAAAGAGTTTAATTTAACACAATTTATCTCATTTTTCTCTCTTGCTGTTCCTTTCCCATCCCTGATCTCTGGGTACGGATCAAGCTGAAACCAGAGACCTGGGCCTTGCCTCAGGCTTATTATTCTCTGCCACAAAGATTTTCAGTTGCTTTATTTGACCTCCAGACTTTGTGTTGCAAAATAACAAAGACAATTATCTGAATTAAGGTTCAGCTTAGTTTTGTGATGGATGATGCTGCTACAATCTCACAGCCATAGTTTTTCTGTTCTTTTCTGTTTTCCTTCTGTCCAATGCTTATACTTTTCCTGCCTGTTGTCGCTGTGCAGGGAGCCAGTGCCCAGGGCTGGACTGGGAAATACTGAACCATGGCTGCTGCTTCATGCAGGAACTGCTCCAGGATTGCACTGACACTCCAGCAGTGCTGGTACCACAACTCATCCCTCCCACTGCTTCCAGAACTCTCCTTGCACTCAGGGAAGGGATGGGTTTCTAAAGGGTTTCCACAGAACATCTGTTCTCTGGAAAGGACCAACACAGCTCCATGTTAAATTTAAATATTCAGCTCCAGCAGCAGCAGCAGCTTTGCACAGCTGATGCCTTTTAACTTTCCCTGGGTGCTCTGGGAGATACAGAACTGTGTTTTGTTTATCTGGAATGTTTTGGAAGGTAGGGGAGCATTAATGAGGAAATCTGGCTAATAAAAGTACTCAACAATCATGTGTGAATGGAGGGGCCAATCAAGTCCTGGTAATTGGGATTGGGATCTGATGGAGAGATGAAAACTGGTTATCCCTGGAGTCTGCCAGGATCATGGAGATGTGGCTGTCTGGACAGGCTGAAGAGGAGCCAGTGTGGATGGCTCGTCTGTGCAGACAGAAATAGGGTCTGTGATGGGGTTTTCCTGGTCTGTGTCACCACATCAAGCTCAAAGTTTCATCTGGTCAGTGTCCAGATCCAACCCTGCTTGGCCTGTCTGGGGCACGAGGAGGGAGAGTGTTTGTTTTCTGTGCTAGGGAGAAAACAGTCCCAATCTATGTGGATTTTTTCTGCAGATTGGCATTTCTCGCACTCCTTGTTCCTCCTGCTTTGTACAGCAGCCCTGTGAGAAAACTGGACAGCAGGGTTGTGACCCCCAGATCTGAGATGACTGCTAATTCCTCAGCACTTCCAGTGTGGGGATGGATTGGATCTGTCTGGCACAGCCTCCCCTGAACACTACCCTGTTTGCCTGGGATTTGGTTCTGTGGATGCTTTCTCAGGCTCCTGGTCTTTTCCATGTGAAAACCCACAGCCAGACACAAGATCAAATCCACACAATCTCTGGCCACCTACAACACCCTGTCTCTAGCTCTGTACAGTGAGATGCAGCTCTAGCAGAGACAAGTGCAGTCAGCACTGAAGTGGTAAATGTATCTTTATTTCCATTGTATCCATTTTTCCTGGGAAAAAGCAGGACACAGCTGTTGGGCAAAGGAGCTGCAGAGAGGGAAACACTGAGCAGCAGCAGCAGCAGAGCCTGCAGGTGTGGCTGGTATGAGTTATGGCCATGCTGGAGGAAGGACAGGCCTGACCTGCTGCCCAGGTGCCCACGTGGGCCCTGAGCATCCCTGGCCCTGCAGCAACACCCCTGACCCACACCTGCAGCAACCCTCCTGCCCCACACCTGCAGCAACCCTCCTGACCCACACCTGCAGCCCAGGAGCACAGAGAGAGCTCTGGGGGTGCTGAGCCCGGGCAAAGCCCTGCCTTGGCACAGCGGCTCTTGACCTTATTTATCTCCCTTGGAGTATAAAATTAATGAGAGAGGGAGTTTTGTGTCTCAGTGAAATTAGCAGTATTTCAGGTTGTTTTCATTGCCTTGTGTCCACTCCTGGGACAACCAAGGTTCCTTTCACTGCTCACACCTGGGATTTGTACCCATCAATAAACCCCACTAAGCTCCTAAGTCTGAGCAGCCCCAGCCCTCAGCCTCGCCTTACCTGTCAGGTTCTCAGGTGTCCTAATCAATCCATGCTTGGAGACCAAAAATCAGTTTTGACACTGTCTCCTGCATCAAACACCAAATGTTTCAACCTCAGGTCTCTGATAAAGTTTGCTGGACAATAAATTCTCTGTCTGGGGCAGTGGGCTGCCCAGCTGGAGCACCTGTGCTCAGGTACAGCCTCAGGGCCAGGGCAATGTCAGGTGACACCCAGCAGGTACCTGAACCACGGTGGCTGTGAGGTGGTGGCACTCTGTGACAGTCCTGTGGGTAGAGTTCTCTGCACTGGCAATGCTCAGAACGTTCATGTTTCCCAAATGTAACCATTGCAAGTGGGTAGGAAAAACACCAAAACTTCAAAAATGGCAAGTCTGAGCCAGGAATTATCAGTTAATGACATTCCCAAGGGATGTCCAGAAAGGAAAGGGCAACACAAAAGAAGAAAGGTGAAAAATAGTAAAGTTTAATAGTTACAAAAAAAGCCCACATATCTGAGCAAAACCTCCAGGAACCAATAAAACAACCGATAAAATACCGATATAATACCAAGTATCAATAGCACTGGGGACAGCAGCTCTCAGACCTGTGTGAAGGCACACAGGATCCTGAGCAGATCCACCCTGGACACTGCTGGGGACAGGGACAGCAGTGATGTCCTGCAGACCCCTGGACCTGTACCTGGAACAGAACAGCGACCATTTGATCCCAGGCAGGAGGAGGAGGGAACACAAACACTGAGTGCTGTGAGTTTAACCAGGCAGCTCTGGGCAGTGCTCTCCAGCACAGAGCACTGCTGGTCACCACCCAACACCTCACGGAGCTCTGGAGGCACCTGGAGAGCCCCTGCCTTGGCTCTGTGGTGTACCAGGGCACTGGTGCATCTCAGCTCAGCCTTCCTGCCCCGAGCACAGCACAGCACAGCACAGCACAGCACGCCTTCCCCAGCCTGAGCATTTGGGACTGCCCAAAGGAAATTCCCCAGTATAAGGCACTGTAACTAAAATGGCAGCACTGTAAGGAGCTCGTAGAGAGACGGCAGAAATGAACTGAAATCCCGTCCAGGAACATATCTCACGTGGCATCACAGAGAGAAACACAGTCAGCCTGCCAGGACTGGCTCTGTACCTCCCAGCTAAGCCCTCCTGCACCACCCTGTCAGCATTCCATCACATATCTGGCTAATTCAATGGCCTTGTCTATCCCATCTCCCAAGGACACGGAACTGCCCCGTGTGCCCAGTCAGGCCATGGACACTGAGGGCTGCAGGTGGTCTCACATGAAGAGCTATTGGCAAAGCTCCTCATTTCCCAGCCCAGCTGCAGGTGAGCAAGGACGGGACAGTTCATCTTACCCTGCTGATGCCTTTCTTCATGCTCTTTTTCTTTCTTTTCTCCCTAAGGCACTGTGGGAACAGCCAGCAGGGAGAACCTGAGGCTTCCCATCAGCAAACCCAGGCCAACCCCATCTGGAACAAGCAACCCCTCCTTCAGTGGCCCTTGACCAACTCACCTGTCCTGTCCACACCCAAACAAACTCAGGGGGGCAGTGAGCTGCATGACCAGAGTGTCAGCACGAGCACTGCTGGGGAAACCCTTCCTAGAGCACCCCAGCACCTGCCTGTTGCACCAACAGCCTGATTCCAGGCGGCACAAGCGCGCACAAGGCTTTCCCTGTCCCCCTCTCCCTGAAACGCGGCACAGCTCTGTGTCTGGTGCCCCGGAGTGCCCACAGGGCCAGCACACGGGCCCTACCCGGTACGTCAGGCCAGGTCCGCGAGCCGTGCCCCCGGCACGCGGTGCACGCGCTCCTCGGCGCTGTACAGCAGCTGCCCGCGCCGCCAGCGCGGCTCGTCCTGCTCGTACCAGCGCCGCTCGTCGAACTCGGGGAAGAAAAAGGCGATTTCTCTGCTGGCCGAGGCAGGGGAGTCTGTCAGAGAGAGGGAAAGGCAATGAGACAGAGATGCCAGGCTGCCACCACAAACGCGTGCTCGACTCCAAAGGCACCTGGCTAGGCTGCACCTGGCCAGGTGTGCACGGGGCCTGCAGAAGGGAACAAATTGTTCACTTGGAGCCCTGGAACTAAAGCACAGGCAGACAAAGCACCATCACTCCTGCCTCCCCAAGAACCATCCAAGAATACCAGGCCTACCTGAGCCATGGGTTGTGTTCCTGGTGTCCGTGAGGCCGTAGGCACCTCGGATGGAGTCTGGGTCGCTGTGTCGGGCTCGGAACACTTTAGTGGGTCCCATCAGGGATCTCCAGAGAGGGACAGCGTTCTCATGGGCCAGGATGTAAGCCCACATGGGGCCACTGCGGCAAGGGCCCAGGAACAGCAGGAGAAAAGATTATGAAGAGTTCTTTACAAACAGGTTATTTAGTCGTCCTTACAAGCCTGCACAGTACAGCTGCCATGGGCTGCCACGCTGGGCCCCGGCCTGCCCTGCCAGGCCACGGGGAGGGGCACGGCCCTCCCAAGCACCGAGCCCACGGCGGTGGCACCGGTGACCTACTCCAGCGCCTCCGGGGCTGCCACCCACCGGTACCAGCGCTGTCACAGCAGCCCGGCATCCCGGCACTCCTGCCCGCGGCCAGAGCTGCCAGCCCCGCACATCCCAGCGAGCCCCTCCACACACGGCTCACCGCGGCACGTACCTGGCCATGAACTCCACCAGCCGCTGGTAGAAGAAACGCCCTGCGGAGACACACGGACCGAGTCGGCACCGGCCCGGGGCAGCACCGCGCTCCGGCAGCCCCCGAGCCCCGCAAGTACCTGCGTGCTCCCGGTAGAAGCGGCGGCTCTGCTCCGGGCCGCAGCGCAGCTCCTTGGCGCGGACAATGAGGAACCGGTGACGGAGGATGGCGGCGTGCACGGCCTGCGGGAAGAGGCGGCGCTAGGGGGCGAGCCGTGGCGAGGCCTGCTGTGCTGTGCCTGGTCCGGTCCGGTCCGGTCCGGCCTGGCTTGGCCTGGCCTCACCTCGCGCACGAGCGGATGGGCCACGGCGTCCGGCTTGAGCAGCGCCAGGGTGAGCTGCAGCGGCCGCGCTCCGCCCCGCGGGGCCGCCATGGCCGCCA
>WBND01001511.1:0-73505 GCA_013398595.1 Tychaedon coryphoeus
CGGTTAAATATATTAGTAAAGAGCTGTTATTTCTACCCTTATCTCTGCCTTAGAGTACTTGATTTCAAATTCTCTACTTCAAGAAAGGAGTTTCTGCCTTTTTTTTGGCAAGCACCTGTCCCAGAAACCAGGACATAAAGTCAGGTTTTTATTTTGATGCCTTCAAATGGATTTCATTGTAGCATGTGAGCTGTGATTATCGCACACTATAATAGGGTGCATTGAACAATCTTTTCTCTCTAAACATACTGATGGATATTTGAATTTCACAGTCAAAAGAAGTTTCAATGAAGAATGCAAAAACACACCTGCTACCTTAGTGAGCGAACCCAGACAGGAAAGTGCTTGCTTGTGGAAAAATCCACAGATCTTAGGAAAATAGTCATGTGTGTCTCATGAACAGGGAATCTTGCATGACCAGGTTTTGTGAAATTTTGATTATATAGCACCCTTTGAGAATTTGCTAATACCAGACTGCAAACATGGGGATCTCTTCCCTCAGGAACAAACACTTAGAGGAATGTGAGGCAGTGATGAATAAAATTAATAAAAAGCATTGCAGCAAGTGTTTTTCTTTTCCTATTTTAGCTAACAACCAGATCAGCCCTCATTTGGGCTTGTATTTATTTCAAGCAAGAAAAGTTCCTAGAAATATGTGATGCTTTAACTAGATAAATTCACTGTAAGTGTTGCTAGTATTTTTTTTTTTTGTCTATTGAAGGTATTTTTGAAGATGTTTTCCAAGTCATGTTTTCAGCTTTCAAAGGCTTGTTGTTGCTCTTGGTTCAAGTCTTGCCTCTTTATTACTGATTATCAAATTGTATATCAAATCTCCCATCCAGCGTTTATTCACAGACTGGCTTTGGACCAAAAATGACCCCTTTATTTGCTCATGACACACCTTACTTATGCAAGAATAGTTTATCGTTTTCCTAATTAACAGCTGCATTTTAATTGCATGTTCTGGGCATAACCATCGACTAGTGAAATATAGTCTGCTCAGCCTTCAGTGCATGAATGCAATCACCACTCTTTGGTCACAAAAACCCAAATTTTCTTGCATCTCTTTCATCTGGAACAGTTGCAGCAACATTCCTCAAAAGAACTAGGTCACTAAACTACCTAACCCAACAGAAATAGCTAATGGCTTTTTGGTGATTTTCAGTATTTTTTTTTCCCTAAAGCCTCAGCTCCTAGAATAATTTAATTTTGCAAGCATCTTGGTTTTCAAACGGAGTTCTCAAGTCACTTGTGAGAAAAACTCAGAAACACAAACCTCAAAGACTTAAATTCTCCTTTAGAAGTCCAAGGTCAATGAAAAGTGTATTTGGATTTGACTTGCTTTTTAAATGCCTGAGATGAAAAGTCCTTAATATCTCTCACACTTTATTACTGCTTAATTATGTCCTTTCTAAAATTGTAAGAAATACCGAAACTCTAGCAGAATGTAACCAGTTCCTACTAAAACCTGTTGACTCCACAAAAAATCTGTTCATATGTTTCCATGAGTTGCTTTACTGAAGCAGGGCTGACTCACGGAGCTGAGAGACCTTCTTGCAGCTGCTGAATGCAGAAGCAAATATCCCCATAACACTGCTGTGTCTTATGGGACTCTTTCAGTGCACTTACTGCCAAGAGCAAAGTAAAAACTCTTTCCTTTAGCCTTTAATTGATCTAAGTTCTCTTTGATTCAAGGATTAGCTTTGCCTGAGCAATGAGTGCAGAACTGGGCCAAACAAGTAGTCCCAGTATAGATAAAAGATTATTGTATGTAGGTATAAGCAGCTGACAATATTGGTATTAAAGAAGAGACAGATTATGCTTACCATCTGCAGATGTTGGAGTGGGTGGGTAAGATCTGGGTTTTAGGGAATTGGAAACATCCTGGTTTGGTGGACTTTTTTCCATTTGGTTAATTATGAAATTATTAAAACATGTAACAGTGACTGATGTGGCCAATGAACTTAATGGGATGAAAGACAAATGCAGAAACAAAGAAAACAAAGAAAAGAGAGGAAAAAGTAGGAGTTTTAGTTTATATCTAATGATGTGTAATTGCTGCTTGTACTAGAATGAAACATCTTCCCCTACCTATTAAGGTCATTATTCAGTTTCAAATGTTCAAATTTCAATCAGCAATTGAACACATGATAAACATCATTGGCAGAGATTGTTGCTTCTGAATTGTACAAGGTGTAGAATACATACATAACCTGCATCAGCCAATAAATCTGTGGTCCAAAGAAGAAAATATATGTATGGCTGTTGTTACCTATCTTATATGTAACTAATTATTTAATGTTTTCTGTTCATAGGCTGTTGCATTTTAACATTTTTAATACACAAGCAAATCTTCATGTTATCTTTTGTCTGGGGAGTTGCATAGATATTGTTAGTGTTTCTTTCTGCCTGCTGCTGTGAGAAAAAATCTTCAGTGTATTTCTTTATGTATTAACTGTCAGAGTAGCTTTCCTGACATTTTGCCTGCTTCAAAGAATGGAAGTCCCCAACCTAAGGAGAACACCTGTCAACCTTGGCTGTGTTACAAATCATGTACCATCAAACTTAGATTACAGCAGATTTGTTTAAACACATAATGAAGAATCATAACTAATTTGTGTCGCTTTCTGGCACACAGAGCCAATTTATTGTTATGATTGTTTATGAGAGATTTTTGTGAACCAAGTCCACTTTGTCTTCTTTCTCTACAATTTATCTTCCATCATCAATCCCTCTTTTCTGGACGGCTTCTTTTCAGCTTTTTTGTCTTTTCTTAGGTATCTATGGTTTTCCTCCTTCCTAGATCTCTCTGTGACTCTGCATCCTTGGGTGGTGTCCTGGTTTGGAGCGAATTTGGGAGGAAACTTCCAAAGGTGTCCCTCTAGAAAGCAGATTCAAGCAGCTCCTCCCCTAACTGACTCAGGAAAAAAATTCATTGTAGAAAAGTAGAAAAGACCTACTTATTTAACAAGCAAAGTATTCATTAAAAAAATTAATAATATTAAACAATAAAACCTCTCGCTGTTCTGAAGAGATAGTGTATTCAGAAAATCCTTTTTATGAGGTGTAGCTCATTGCGCTGTCTCTTATCACTCCCTCCGGCACTGGAAAATGCCGTGTCCCAGCCCTGGTGGGCCACAGGTGTGAGCTCCCAGTGTTTTTCAGTAGTTTCAGTCCAGAGCAGGGCTGATCAGTTCCAAGAAAAAGAAAAGCCTCAGTCCAGGGAACTTCAGCTAGCTAAAAAAAACTAACTAAAAAGCTAAGGAGAGCTCTCTGCTGCTTCTGTGCTGCAGACAACACAGTCTGTGAGAAGGAGTGCAGGGGAGCAAGTGCACTTCTTCTACCCCCCTTTGCTCTCAAAACCAGTCTTAAAGGTGCAGAACTTAACATCCAGCATAAACAGAACAGATGACTGGGGATACAAGCATCATATAGTCACCCTAGGAAGGACCCACATGGTGAATACAGGTATTGCCTTGCAGTATTTTGCAGAGACCCTCTCAGATGAGAACCAGTGCTGTCGTGACAGAGCAGAAGGTTTGTTCTGCAAGGAACCTCACATCTTCCAGAAATGCTGGGACAACACAGTTCAGCTTGACCTAGGACTTTCCAGTTCAATGAAAAATGTGGGACACTTGGGCGTATGTGGGACACCAGTTTTCACCTCCTAAATCCCAATCCAGGACTTTTCTCCTGTAGCAAGGTGAATTACCCTTGTACCTTCCATTTCCAAGTAGACAGCTTGGGTTCCTCAGAGTCAGTGAGGCTGGTGTTATAAATGCATGACGTTGTTGGCTCTTTGCAAGTATTGGCATAAATGCTGTATGTATAATGTTAAAATAGCATTTCTATATGGATATAGTCTTTGTTAATAGTAAAAGTTAGACATAAGTTTTTTAGAGATAGTATACTTAAACCACCTGTTTAGTCAGGATAACAGCCTGTGAACATGTGATGGGGACCCCGCAGCTGACACAACAATTATCAACACTCAACCGGCTTCAAAAGGCCTCGACCACCACCCAAATTAAAAGGGATAAGGAGAAGAATAAAACCACAAGCCAAGAAACACGCATGCTCTAAAAAGGCGGACCCAAGGAGTGGCCACGCTAAACAGTTCCCAGAAACAGTTGACTATGCATGAAGGTCTATGAATATGTAACAAATGGATGGATTGTAAAATGTATTTAAAGGGGTGTTCCCGAAGCAGCGGTGTGCTCTTGGTGCTCTTGGCAGCATGCCAAGCACCTGGCCGTTTTAACTCTGCTTTATGTATGTCTCCTGTTGTCTTTTTATTAAGCCTTTTAATTCTCCCAAAACAGTGAACCGTGTTTTTCACAGCTGGAAAGACCTCTGAGATCACATAGTCTAACCTTGGACTCATCACTACCTTGTCATCTAGACCATGGCTCTAAGTCCAGTCATTTCTTGAGTACCTCAAGATGGTGTTGGGGGTTGGTTCCTTTTTCCTTTTTCTCTCTGTGGAATTTTTCCCATTGTGATGCTAAGGACCTGTTGACTACATCCTAGCACGGATGGGGGGCGGGCAGGTAAAGCAAGTGGGGGGGAGCGGCACTCCCTTTTGTGCTCACTAACTCGCCTGGCTTGGAGGAGAACTGTTGCTGGAAAAAAGCCCCGTTCTGCCCCACCGATGCCCGGAGCTACTTTCCTCGGCTGAGGGACCCCGCAATCCCCTGCCTGGACGACCTCCCACCTCCACCTCCACACATCTTGTTGGAGCACTGAGACCGACATTGCCCCCGAGATCGCTGAGCAGCGTCTGTCCTCCGCCCTCCCCATCCGGGACACAGCCGCCATCACCCCCAGCGCCTCTGCAGCTGTGCGGGATCACCACACCTCCCCCTGCTCACCGGGAGCCGGCTGGCACTGACTGCTAACTGTGGCGGTAACTGCACCACAGGGGAAAGGTGTCCACAACCGAAAGAACTGTTACTGGGTTCCTGTTCTGTTTTATTGTTAATTTCCTAGCTGTTGTTTTGTTTGCCTATATATGTACATATATATATGCATATTCCAGTAAAGAACTGTTATTCCTGCCCCCAAATCTCTCCCTAAGAGCCCGTGATTCCAAAATTATAATAATCGGGGGGCGAGGTGGGGGGGAAGAACGGGTCTGCACTCTCAGTCTCAGGGAAGAGCTGCTGCCCTTCTTGGCAAATACCTGTCTTTTAAACCAGGACGGGTGGTGACTCCACCACCTCCATAGGCAGCCCATTCCAATGCTTTACAACTCTTTGTATTTAGAAATTTCTCCTGATGTCCAACCTGAACCTCCCTGGAACAGCTTGAGGCCATGTCCTCTTGTCCTGTTACTAAAGGAGTGGCACCAATAGGGCAACCTGCAGGGGAACATGCTGGGATAGGATGGCAAACACAAGATATACTGTGCTATAGTACTTTGGCTCAGGAAAAAGCTGCTCTCTTCATATCCTGAGGCAGCTGAGAGACCTTGGCTAAGTGCAAGGGCCAAACCAGCCCCAAACCAGCAGTGGTATGCTAGAACCTTTCCTTTCTTGATCTGCACAGCACAAAGATGTCACAAAAATTAAATTACTTGCTTGAGACGCCGCAGAAAAAGAGTGGACAGCATTGAGCATTGACTCTGCTGAGCCAAACGAATGCTTATGCTGCAAACCGCGGTGCTGCTTCCTAGGCCTTCCGTCAGCTCATTACATAATGTTAGTTAGTAGCAATGACTGTTTTTATCTAATCAGACCCAATGAACCTTAGACTGCTTTGGGAAGGGGAGATACATTACATGGGAATTACAGGATGCTAGAGTTGTCCAAGAACATTTTAAGTTGAATGTATTTGATATTATGCAGAAATAAAAAGACTGCAGGTGGCTGCTCGCTCCACGTCACCTCTTGACTTTTGGACTGTGCCGCTACAGAGGATTTTCAAACACTCCTATACCGGGACATCAGACAATGGAAAGCTGCCCAGATACAACTTGTGTCCTACTGCGAGGAGAAGAAATGTCCACCTTCATGTTCAGCTTCTCTGTGCTATTTCATTCTGGCCAACAGAAATGGAAAAGACAGAAACAAAAGAACTACACTTTCTGTAAAAGCCCCTAGTTAGCTTGTTAGAACAAAGGGCTTTGAGCAATATTGGTAATAAGCAATAAGTGACTTGATTGACTGTTGGAAAAAACATTTACAATTGTGGAAATACATTACTGTATATTAGATGAATTTTTAGCTGACCTACCTAAAAAGGCACAGTTTATGCATTAGGTTTTGTTTTCTTTTAGTAATGCTAAAGGAGAGGGACTGAGAAAAACTGGTTTGCATTGCCTTTTAGAAAATTATTCTCATCAATTTTGTGTGCTTTTATCATACTTAATTGTAGGGATAATTTTAAGCTTTAATGAAAACTTCTCATATTAGACTAATGCAGTCTAGACATTGATTTCAGTGGGCATTGGAACTTTCTTAAATAGTTTCCAGAAAGGTTTATTTCATCACTGGTAAACTTGGACAGCAGACAAATGAAATGGATGAAAAATATGTATTTAGAGTATGGCATGCAAGAAAGGGATCTCAGTGCAACAGCCTGTTGCCAAGATACTTGCTTTTGAAGTAGCTATTTTTTTTAGAAAATGCTTAACTAGCTGTAAAATGTATTACTAGTGAAAAGCTTCAAAGCAAAACATTCTTTCCTCCCACTTTTGGTTATTTGATAAAGATGGTATTCTTAACATAATCATATGGTTGAGCTCATTATGTAAAATAGCTTTTTAGCAATTAATATTTGAGTGAATGCCTTCTCTAAAGTGAAACCTAATGGATCTTTGTTACACTATTAGATTTCCTAAAAAGACTGTTTAGCTAAGCTTCTTCTGCATGAACAAAACAATAATAAACAAGGGCGAAAAATGTATCATTTTAGGACTTTTCTGCTGTGGACTATCAGACTCTTTGCTGGTATTGGGGCAGACTTCTCTGTAATTCCCAATCTTTTATTTTGAAATATTTTAACATAACCAGTGCATTTTCGCTGTGATCGTAAGTTTCATTATTATTTTTAATAAGTTAAAAGAGTGGTACTTTTGCATGGATTTGCAACAAGCTTTGATGAGTTTCAGAAAAGTGACTGTTATACAAACATACAAGGAATGAAAAGAACTTGTTATCTTTAACAAGGGCTTGATTGGATATAATAAAAGTTCCTTGCTAATTTACTGAAGCTAGCAGCTATAATCAACAACATTTGATCTTCTGCAGAAGCTTTTGCCCCTTTCTCCTTCTCAAAATATTTCTGGAGAGAGTCCAGATAATTTCCTTTAATAGGGATTAAAACTTTAAAGTAGTGTTGCTTTATAGTGACCCTTTTTGGCAGTTTATCAGAACATTTATGCAGCTGGTAAATGTAAGTACAAAATTCTGTGCAGGGATGACTATTTTTCCCTAGAAAATATCTCCTTTCCCCTACCTGCCATGGGCAGCACATTGTTTATGGCAACACTGACAAAATAAAGAATCGCAAAATTGAGTTACATGAACAGGAAGGCTTTGATTCTATGGGTATAGCTCCAAAAATGTCTTGTGCAATGCTTATTAAATGAAGTCATTATCCTAGAACTTAGAAATAGTTCTATCCAAATAGACATGACCTGCTTTTTAAAAAATAATTATATTCCATTTAGAGTTCTGAGAAATTGTCTATATTTTTAATGTGAATTAGGACTGACATTCACATGGGTCTCACACAAAGGCTATTGAAGTGATGTGCTGCATTTGTAGAGATGTTTTCTTGTTGACTCATTTTGATTTTACAGTCCTTGTTACCAAGTCCTATTGTTGGAACCAGTGTTTTACTGAAGAAGTGGTTGTATGTCTGTTGTTGCTTTGTTATTTTTTTAGAAGTCTCTCAATCACCTCTGTACTTCTCTAAGTTCCAGTCCCTGCGAGGTACTATCCTGGTCTATGGGAGTGCACACCAGTAGAGCCACAGATGGACAGGGTAGACAGACAGCCCATATAATCCATCCTATGTTGCTTTTATAAGTCTATAAAAATGCAATAAAGAAAAGAGTCTCATTAGGTAGAGGCAGGGGGCTGATCGATTTGCAGGCCACACTCAGTTTATAGCTGCCTTCTGTGTGAAAGTCCACTGTAGAGTGTGAGTTTACTCTGTTTGACATGGCTTGTTTAGTTAGACATAATTTTCTTCTGGCAATTTTGAGCATTATTCATGTTTTTGTTTTCACACCTAAGAATGGACTCACTCTCAATTTACTCTGAAGAAATAAAACCCCTTCAGCCAGAGGTCAGGAGAAAAGCTGAGTGAAATGCTCCAAACCAAGTGTGAGTTATCTGGAAGGCAGAAGCTGTTTAGCGGAAAGGGAAACTTAATGTCAAAATTCTCATTTCAACTCGTGTATTTTTCTGCATTGCAACAAATACCACCTCCAAATACTGAAAGAGGCTAAATAAAAAGACTTTATACATAAGCTCAAAGCAAACCATTTTTCCTTTTGTTGTGGGAGTCTTTCCAGAGGAGAGTTTTTTCCTGTAAAAAAAAAAGTAAGAGCATGGGATTTTAAAATTAGAGTTCATTTTAAATCTCTCAGTGGGGCTGGGAGAGCTGGCTGCAGCAGTGTTGAAGTTTTTTTCAAACTAGTCCTGTTTTTCTCAGCACTGTGAAAGGCTTCTGCAGGTGGATTCAGGGAGAGAAGCAAATGTGATGCCCATACTCAGTGTATTTTTTGGGAATCCCACCTAAATAAATTATAACAAATTCCTAAATGTGAACTGTTGATCCAATCTTATGGAACTGTTGATATTTTTATTCACTTATTTAATATTTCAATAAATCGAATTAACCTTTTTTCAACTGTCCTGTCCCTGTGTCCTGTCCTTATGTCCTATGCCTGTAAGTTCTGGTGACTGTTGTTAGGCATTAAAGGTTTTCCTTTTATAATTTTTTTAAGTTGTTATCTCTAAGTTTTGTCATAGAGTCATAGAATGGGTCGGGTTGGAAGGGACCTTAAGGATGATCTAGATCCAACCCCTTTGTCATGGATGTTACCAGTTAGCAGATATTACCAATTCATAGTAAGAATAGTTCACAACATATGTAATAATTTGAGGAAAAGACCAGTCTTAAATTAAAAATACTTTATAAGTCCAGCTAGTAGAAATTATTTCGAAATGTTTATAATTAATAAAGTTCATTTTAAAATCTACCTAATGTGTCTGTCATTTGGATAGCTGGAATTTCTCATCATTTACATTCAAATTTTTTTTTCTTTCTAATGTCTGTTTCATAGCTAGTCTTTAACCCTAAGAGATTAAAATTAGAAAACGAACAAACTTAAAAATAGGTAACTTCTTCCAATAATAACTTGCTAGATTGTATCATTATACCAAAACAAATCTGAGTTTTGAGTTCTGTCAGAGAATTCCAGTTACCATTATAAAACCTTGCACAATGTTTGAAGTTATTAAAGTCCATTGGGAAACCCTATTTTTAGGCTTTTTAGTTCAATCTCTATTGTTTTTGCTGTTGCTGTTACTGTTACTATTGCTGTTGGTTTTGTCTTTCTTCCTCCACTTCCTTTTTATTCAAACAAATACACAAGTGACTCCCATGTGATGCAGCGAACAACTCATCCCTGCTCTTTGATACTGCCTTTGCTACTTTGATACTCTGTGGGTATTAACCCCACAGAGCTCATTCTTCAAAGCCATTGACTGGGTTTGAGGACCCAGTTTCTGTTAATTTTAATGGGGACTAGACATTCATTCCCTAAGGCAGCTTTGAAAAATCTCCACCAGATTCTTTATGGGTCTTCTTGGGGACAACAAAATGTTTGCCTGGTTATAAAGCCACATTTCAATTAAATTTCTGCTGGGTCCTCTAAATGACACAGTTTCAAAGGGATTAGTGCATTATCATTTTTGCATGCCAGGAAAAATGATACGTTGTTTTTTGAATTGTGCTTTGTAACAATCAGTTTATACTCTGTTCTTTTCTGGAGAACACTGACAACCTTCTCCAGAAAACGGATTTCTTTCCATCCTTCTCTGAATGATGTATTTAGAACATGTGTCACCTTAAATATGCAGGCTTTTAAAACAAAATTGCTAAGTAAGTGGGAGGGAAGAGGAGAATTACCTTATCCAACAGAACCAAAAAACAGCAAATGCAAACCCAAGCCTGTTTTCCATTCGTTGACACACATCACCCAGCAGCAGTTTGGATTCCCTTTCTGAAGCACTGCTACCCTATCTGAAACGATTCTGGGAAATAATAAGAGCAAACCTCAACTCTTATGTTAGGCAGATAGAAGAATCGGCTCTGCAAACATTTCCTTTGAAAAAAGTAAGAAGTTTGCCACTGATATAAACAGAAGTGTTCTTCGCTATAGCAACATGAATGGCTGCTAAATTGTGCTTAAATTGTCCTTGTTTAATTTATGTTCTGTGCTGTCTACCTTGTATATATCCGTTAGTTATGTTTGTGTCAGTTGTGTTTCTTTAAATGCATTATAAATTTCTATTTCCCTCATAAACCAGTCTCAAACAGGGCATCTGTACTGTAAACTGATTTTAGTAATGTGACACTGGTTTTTTTGAGTTGTGAAATGAGTTTTAATTTTCTTAACATATGCCAGGCACGGTATATAAACCTCTATTCCCCCCCACCTCCCCCTCAGAGAGGCTTTTATGTTTGACTCCTTTACTGGCAAAACTTTCAAATTTCTCCCCTTGATTGACTTGATTATGATCTTACAAGCATATATCCTTCATGCTGATGAATTCCTGGTAGGGATCCTCAAAGGAGTTTACAAGCTGGAATACTAGATGAAACAGAATAATTAAATTATCCTTGCAAAAGCTTCTACCAGTGAAAATAGGAAGTTGAATATTAGTGCTGCAGATTATTTATTTATTTATTGTGTGACTAGTTTTAGATACCAGGGAAAGATTAATTTTTTTCAAGAACAGGTGGTCTGAGATTTCTGCCAGGCGGCTGAATCTGCATAACCAGAATCCAGTTTGAAAGTGTGGGACAAAACCCCTGTGAACATTGATCTGGCTTACTGTGCTCTGGTACTTTGCTAATGCTGGGATGCAGTGGATCTAGCCATGCTTGATGGAGGTCTTCTCCTCACTTAGGAGGAAATTGTTGGTAGAATCTCACAACTAGATTCAACTACAGCAGCTACTCCAACAGTCAACAAGTGAACTGTGTAGCCACCATCTTAACAACTCTGAAAAAAAATTTGACCAGAAAGGCTCCTTCTTGGAGTATATGCATGGCAGGCCATACTTCAGTCTTGCACTACTCAACATGCTCCATCAGAAGAGGCTGGATTTTGCAGTGGGAGATATGTTTAAAACTTTGGCATATGGTTGGCTTCTTAGTAATTGGCTCTTGCAGGTCATTGCTGCCCAGAGTCCATTTGCCTGTAAGTATTACACACAAGAGGGCAGCTTCCCCTGCCTTACTTCTTGCTCCCATTTTATATGGTACCATTTGGTCTGGAGCATCCCTTGGATCAGTTGGGGTCAGCTGCCCCAGCCCTGTCTCCTCCCATCTCCTTGTGCACCCCTAGCCTCTCCCTGGTGTGGAACAGAAAAGGCCTTGACTGTGTGTCAGCACTGCTCAGCAATAAGGAAAACATCCCTGTATTATCAACATTGTTTCCAGCAGAAATCCAAACCACAGCTTCACACCAGCTACAATGGAGAAAATTAACTGTACCCCAGCCAAAACCAGTGCAGTAAGAAAAGAGAACTAAGTGGAGAAAGGTAGGATGAATGCAATATTTCTCAAAAACATATTTCTCTTTTTTTTTTTCTTTTTATTGTCAGAAAACTACAGTTGGGGATTTTTCAGAAATTAAGATGGATGAGGTATTAAGAGAAAACTGGAAGGGCGGGTAGGAGCGACAGACGTATAACTTTCCTGAAAACAGGCATAAATTAAGGAATGGAGATTTACGTGCATAAATTCTTATATAAACAAGTAAAATAGAAATAATACAGAAATGCAAATACAGGAAAGCATGAATTCCTCAGTGCAGAAGAGCTGTCCCTCCCTCCTACACTTTAAGAGCTTTAAGGCTCTCAGCTGTCAATTGTTATTGGAGCTGGCTGAAAATCGTCCAAATTTTATGAATACTATCATGACCTTTTTTCCTGACTTGACAAATAAAAGGATGTTTTTTCAGGGTGGGGAGAAGTGTTGTTATCTGTAGTGAAAGCAAGTTTATTTTTTAAACTCTTTTAATGGTAGTTGTTTCTATTTTGGTGTATCTGTGTATGGAAACTAATGTCGGAATGCTAACACCGCATTCTGCCAGAAATCAGCTCAGATTTTCTTCTTTCTTGCTGTTGCATTATAAAAATGATTAGGAGTTTAAATATTGATTTTGTTATTCACATCAGTTTCTGATCTATTTTTAACACTCTGGACTCCTGTGTGTGGTCTCCTGCCACACTGGTTTTGAAGACTGCTGGCAGAAGAGATTTTCTTTTTTACCAGTTTTGAACTTGCTGCTGCTGTCCTGAGGATTCTCTTGCTAACTTTTTCTGTGTATTGAGGCAAATCAACACTACAGAGAACTGGGATTGTTCTTCCTACCAAATCAAAGGTGATTAATTCTATAATTGGTTCCAGATGAAAATCTAATAACACATCTAATACAGAGCTGTATGTATCTAATATTTAAGAACTTATCTAATACAGTGCTGTATTTTCAGATACCAGGATTAAGAAATGATTGTGAATTACATAAAAATAACTTCAGTGGAAGAACTCTTCCATTAGCCAAAATTTTGGAAATTTGCAAGCCAGAGAAATGGACAGTATGAGAATATATTTATCTGTGCATTTTCTGGTCAGGTTCTGGTGTTTACAGAACTCTATAGATAATTTTGGACCCCGCAAATGAAATCCAACGATCCAGACAGTTTCTGGGATTTGCATTTTTGGAGTGAGACCATAATGAAGTTTGACATGCCTTGTTTGGTTTTTTTCAGCTGTGTATCGTACTGGGTATCATCTGCTCGACAATAGTGAAATGTGAGCTGCGAAAGCTAGGGCTTGGCCCAGTATAGCTCTTACGGTATGACTGGCAGATATCTGCCCTTCTCCCCAAGGCATCATGCCATTACTATGCCATATATACTGGCATTTGTGAACAGTTTAGGGAATAGGTTTTTTTTGTTGTGACCAGTTATGTGGCTGTGAATATTTCATAGTCCACTCTAATGGCTGTGGTGGGGGAAGTATGTTTGGAAATCAGGTTCATGCTATAGAGGAACTATGCCAAACATTGGAGCTAAGACCAAGCTTGCATGAAAGCAAGCAACAAAGTGCTTCACATGAAACTGCTCAAGAATTTGCAAAGTAAATCAACTATACGTGTACAAGGCAAGACACAAGACAAAACTTTGTAGTAGTTTCTTTATCTTTTCTGTTACAGAGCCTTGCCTCATGTTTGCGATGTACACAACTGTGAAAGTTTTGCTCTCCTTCTTCTCACCATCTCCTATCAAGTGAATGTTCATGTCTCAAAAGGGCAGATTTGAGGAAAGTAGACAAACATTCACAAACAGCCAGCTCTCTAAAACCACATGTGCATTGTAGGAGTTTCAGTCATTGTTTTGCCTCATTTTATTTCTGCTTTTATTTTTCAGGCTTTTTAATAGCAGCCCTTGCCAAAGGGATGACAGAAAAAACCCCACACTGTTCTCCTAGAGCCTTTGGCATTTCTGAGTTGGTGGCCAAAACTAATTGAATTTGTGGAAGGAGAAAATAATGAGGAAAAATGCAGATTAGGTAAGGGAAAACCTTCAGGGGCTGGACTAGAATATGGATGAAGCAAGTAAGATCTGGGAATAGTCAGCTCTGGAATGGCTTTGACTTTTTTAATGAGTGGGAATTGAAAAATGCATATTTATTATCACCTTGTTTAATGATGTAACTTGTTAACAATATAACAGTCACCTTGAGACACTTTCCTGAACAGCAGGACAGGCTTATGCGACTGGTGCCTCTCCACTGCACAATGTAACACACACTTTCTCATTTCAGCAATGCTCATTCTTTTTGACACAAGTTTATTCAAAAAGACCATCCATCACCACTGCCTTTTCACTGATATGATCAACTGCATAAATAAGATGTTTGAAAAGGAATGCACATGGCAGTCTGAGGGGCAGAGGAACTGAAAAGCAAGGAGAAATCATAAATCCAGGGAAAATGATAAGGCCTGTTAGCAGGAGTGATAGGGCAGGGAATGGGAGTGAATGGTATGGAGCTGAGGCCACTGGGCAGCACAACAGGCAGATGGCTGAGTGCAAAACAAGAATACAGATTCAGGAGTAATCTGTACTGAATAGGAGAAATATCAACTCCATCCATAGTGAATGTGAGATTAAATTAGTTGTGGCGGTGACATGGGGATTCTATGGTGCTACAGTTTCTGTTCTGGATTAAACATATACTCCACAGGGCTGCCTTCAAGTACAGTAGTCCCCTTATTCCCCCCAGTAAATCTGCCTCTCATATAATAAGTTTACAGGTTTTTAGAATATATTGAAGTCTTTCTTGTTGGATTTATCACAAACATTTTGGTATATTTTGATAAGAAAGTTCCTGTTTCATCGAAAAAATGAATATTTGAATAAAAAGTCAACAGAAAAATTACATAAATGTCCACCATGGTACTGGATGACTTTTGCAGTTCTCTTCACCCCATCCCTGATCTCGGTGGGGCAGGTGAGCTGAAGCTTTCAGGTGCAGCATGGACAGGCGCACCTGTAGTGTGCCACCTCTGTGAGAGCAGGTTCTGTGTGATGGGCAGTGTGATGGTGGAGACTTATAGAGGAAAGCAGGATCAGAAAGTACTTGGACTTCAGCTCTTGCAGGGTACTTCAGAGATCCTCTCCTGTTGTAATACATTGACTTTTGCTTTTCTTCCTGTGCTTCTAGATTTTATATGAAAAGCTTTTATAATTTGCAGAGTGCTTAGCTTTTAAACCAAGGTATGTCATTATTATTATTGTGCCTTATTCTGCACAATTTTCTAGGATTCTTGGACTCTCTTTATCCATATATGTGGGTAGACTCAGAGTGTTTACTTGTCTACCACTTATCTGATTCCTGGGACCCACTAAAATAGGATGTATTTCAAAACAGTCAGCTTCTGTTGGGCAAAGGAGAAATTAATGATAAATCCTTCAAAAAGTGAAAGCTTTAACTCTTTGGTCCTTTAAAACCCAGTTCCCATTGGGGCTAACTTCCCTTTCATTGAAAGATAATGAACCTTCATTTCTGTTCTGCGTCCTTACTTTCAGCATGGGTTCTCTGCATAGCTCCTGTTGGGGTCCATTATCTGGGGGGTCAGCCATCTAACAGGAGAGACCCCTGAGAGTAGAGACTACTGCTTAATTGTTACTGTGGAATCCTTGGGCAATGTGCACTTCCGGGGCTCATTTACAATCCTGACACATCCAGTGTGCCCTGCATCAGGAGCCTTGTGAACTGGATAAAAGTTAGAAAGTGGCAGTGCTCTTCCTGGCCAAAAGCTCATTAAGATAGACATCTCCTGCTAGTGAACATCACACAGATGACACAGACAGCTCACTCCAAATGAGAAACATTCTTTCGTTCTATCTTACTCAGGCTTTCAGACAAAAATAATTTGAGGCCAGCTGTGATATCAAGGGAACAGGTTTAAAATAGTTCTCAGGGGCAGCAAATGCTTAATTATCAGATCTTTCATTGCTCTTGGAACATTTGAGGAAACTCAGCCAGCTAAAATTCTTGTTCATTACTTTAACAGAGGCCCTTTGTTCATATTATCATGCAGAATAATTCAGCCAATGCAAGCAAATCCTTAGCTATATACATAGTTAAAATGTTAGGCTGTGATAAAACAGACAGTATTGGCACAGACAGCACCAATTCACTTCATAAAGGAGTTCCATTACTACCTTAAGCTTGGTTTTGCCCTATTTTATTTATAATTTTGGAAAAATAAGTTTTATTAGGATAGTGGAAGATGATGTGTTTCCAGTGAGGAGTTAATGAGATTTTATAATGGAGAAAAAAGATCTAAGCATATTCAAGGTAGTTAGCTTATAGAGCAGAACTAAGAGTGAAAAAAAGACCACAAAATCTGTTTTAACTTACTTAAAAATTCACTTTGAAGGGGTTATGTCAAATTTTCTCATTTCCTCCCCAAGTTTGGCATCTGTCATGCAGCAGTGAAATCTTCAAATTGAAGAGTTTATGAGGCACCTGAAATTTTGTCAGAAAGAAAAATCCTTTGATCTATAAAATACGTTATTTGAATGCACTTTCAACTTATTGGACTACCTGTTTTAAGTCAAAAGCTTATTGTCAAACATTACATCATTCTGAGCTATCCTAAGCCTAATCACCAACTTTCTCCTGGGATTCTCTCTCAGATGGCATTTACTGACAATAACAGTTATGCTGTTGGCAGGACCAGACTGACTTTTCACTAGCCTTTTTTAGAAATGGGCCAGGACCCTTTGTGATTTCCTGGGCAGGGGAAATGGAATTTTACAGGTCATCAAATGTTCTTAGGAAGCAGATTTTGGATCTTCTGCTTTTTCGGGTCACAAAATCTTATTTTACCAGAATTTTTTCACAGTGGAATAGGTGTCCCTAGCTCTGGGACTGGAGGAAAGCTGATAGAGAGGTGACACCTGATAGAAATCAGGCTATTTTGATGCCAGGGAGCAGTCTATAGTTTCTGACTATTTTTTTGGTTAATATATGTTAGACAACATATTATAGAACAGTAGCAGTGGCTTTAAGGCTGATGGAGGCAGCCCCAAAAGAGATCCTGGGGTTCACCTTGGCTACTTTTCAGGTACTAGGACCACAGCAATCTTTTTTTACAACCAAGGTCTTTGAAAGTGATTTCTGAGATGGAAATAAAATTTAGTCAATTGGGTTCAGGCCACTGCCTCGAAGTAGAATTCAAAGTGACAACTGCTCTACTGTCTTTACTAATCCTCTGGACTAAGCAGTACCCCGGGAACCTCTGTTTGGAAATCTATTACGATTTCACAAGTTGCTCAGCAGGAGTAGCAATTAATGATTTGCAATGTCTCTGAAAACTGCAATTTAAAATGAGAACGAGAAGATGAGAAAAGTCTTTCTCCTTACGCTTATAACAGACAATGTCATGTTTTTCCTAATTTTTTGTGCCTTCTGTCCAGATTGAACTGCTCCTTCCTCTGCTGGGTCAGATGTCCCTCTAATATGCAAACAGACTGATTAGCACAGAATTTGATCTAATAATTTCCTTTGAAATCCTACTTGATTTGTCTTTTTCTACAGAATTTTACAAACACCTTCAGGGACTATTATGTGGATTTATGGAGAAATATATTTTAAGGCAACAGTGGCAGTCAGTAAGTTTCTGCTGTATTTGAGCTCTGTAATCTAAGAATTGGAACCCCCATTTGCCTGTTAGTGAATTCTTGGCTTCAAAAGTCTTCCAGCAGATAGATTTTGCTGGAGCTTTATTCTAGAGGTATTGTTCTAGCAGAAGCTCCTTTCAATATTTTAATCATAGCAAAAAATGTCTCTTAAGAAATGCACTGCTTGGTAGAGAGGCCAGGAGAAAGACCTGCAGTTTGCAATGTTCAGTATTCAAATGCAGTTTTGCAGCTGTCAAGAGTTTCTCTGCTCCTCAGTTTCTCTAGGGTTTGCTTAACTACTTGCTTGAAAAGTGTATTTTCCTAGACACTCAATGCATTAATGCGAGCTGCAATCATCATGAACACAGTGGTTATGATAGTTTTGTCTTAATAAGAGTGATCTCATCATGGACATCATTTAGATGGGATAAATAATTCCCAACACATGCAGACTATAAAGACATTGGGAGCTTGTTATATGCTGATATCATAGGAAGAGCCTAGTCTCTTCAGCAGGGACTCATCAGTGCAAAGGTCTCTAAAAGATGTCTGACTTTGAAGTAAGAAGAAAAACTAGGGTGGGAAAATCTGGTGTAAGTTCTTTCCATGGGCTTTGACCATTATGATCAATAGAATCTTTCAGTTGCTTATGACTGCAAAAAAAAAAAAAAAAAAGAGACTGCAGGCCAAATTAATAAAAAACCTGCTTTTTAAAAGTTTTGTTAGTGAAAACAATCCATAATTTATAAACTAAGTCTTTCAAAAAAACAGCAGCAGAAGTTTAATTTCCATAATTCTGACACATTTGCTGAAACTCAAAATTACTTTTCTTTTTTTTTTCCTTTTTTAAAAAATGTTGACTTTGTTATCATAATTTGCAAGGTGTGGAGTGAGAAGGGCTACTAGTAGGATTTGGTTGCATAATTTTGCACCTGATTTGCATTAATATAAATGGTAAAGTTAAATTTTGTGGATAATCAGTTCTGATTGCAAGCTTCCTCTAATGTTTTTTAATGTTGCCATTGGACCATTTTTGAAAGGGTGCCACTGCCTGGCTAGATCTAAACCCAAAGATTTTGTGAGACTTAGCTTATTTGGATATATAATACGGCACTCAAAGCAAGGAAATATTTTCTAATAGCATAGAATTTAAAACATGATCTCAGATATGAGAATTCAGCTTTCTGGAACATATCATCACTTGGAGTAGTATACATGTCTCTAAGAATATTTTTCTAGGAAGACCTTTGTGAAGATTAGTTGGTGACTGTTGTCTATTAGGTTATGGATAGCTATGCAGCCATAACTATAAATACTTCTACATAATGTCTTTTTATTTCACTATGGAAAAAGCTGGCCCAAGAGCTCACTTTTCTTGTTTGATGCTTCTATAACACTTCCCATTCCACCCTCAGCACACTAAGAAAAGTTTGTGTAGAAACTATTTCAGTCTCTATTGAACTGCAGCTGCTACAAACTCTGTATTTAACAGTATAAAAGCTGGCCATGCTGCCCAACACTTTAATACAGGAAATGAAAGTAAGTGCCATGTTAATGTCAAGCTCAAGGTATTAACTGGAAAATCTGGCTCTTCCCTTTTAGAGATGAGGAACAAAAATATCCCAGTACATAAACCTTAAGCATCATTAGACTTCTACTTACACTTCTATAGTTAGAACTCAAATTCATTGTCTCACCCTAGTTGTTGGCAGAGGAGAGAACTGAGCTGGGGAGAACCAGGCTGGAGCAACTGCTCTGTCTAGGGAACATGAAGTGACTGGGAATCTGTGAGAAGTATAAAATGTACCTTTGGTACACGTGAATTTCTAGAGCATACTACAGTGGGTTTAATGCCAGTACAGTATGTATCAGTATGACCCCTTTTAAAACAGATTGGGATTTTTGCTGTTTCAATCAGCGGGAATAGGATCCAGTTTTAATTTATTGTGGCTTTAACACAGCTGATTTTGTGATGGTGTGGAACAAACAAAGTAGAGAGAAAGAGGAATGAAAGGAGATAGATTTGATCTTGGTGGCGAGATAACTTGCTGTAACTCTCTATGAGTGATATTTGTAGTATTTAGCTACATGTTATGCTTAGTGTGATGTACTGTCTTTGTTTCTTGAGCTGAGGTCACTTGAGGACAGATTGGGGGTTCTTACTTTAAGTAGTAGTGTAATCAGGTTCACTGCATTTACTGAATGAACTATCATCCAGTGTGTCTACATTAAAAACTGTTTTGCAGAGTTAAGATCAATTATTTGTTTTTGCTTTGGATGCCTTGCATTCTTGCTCATGGTTGGGCTGGTGTTATGTGAGAAGGGAGGGTTGTGGGTTCATACTCACATACTCATGTAGCAGACATACTTTATCCAGAAAGTAAAACAGTCCAAAATACCACAGATCAAAAGATTAAGCCATTTTTTAAACCTCAAACAAAAGCAATAAATGGAAATAAGGATTAACTTTGTCAATTTTCACCCCTCCCTCATTAAATCACCAAAATCTTGGCTTTTATCTTAGATGGATAACACAATAGGCACTAAAGCACATCAACATTACGCAAATGCTTCATGTGCTATCAATTATTTTGGAAGGAGTCATCATCTGAATTGTGAAATGCTTTGACCTTTTTTAAATGAAGAGTGTAGGAAGAGGAGAGTGTTAGGCTGACATAGCAGTGAATAGGACTCTCGTCTCCATACCCACCCCCTCCTGACCTGTAGAGTCATGCGGAACCAGAGATGATCCCTGTTACATGAGAAAGGGATAGGAGTGAAGTGAGAAATAAAATTTAGTGTGCTGCTAAAAAGCATTTGGGTCTTATGAAATCAAGAGAATACAATCAACGGGGATGCAGCTGTGCAACCCTGACTTTTAATGACTTTAGCTAGTAGGAAGGCGAATGCCTCTGATAGGAGAACAGAGCAGGCTCATGTGCCTAAAGTGTGTTCTCATGGAAAGGATTCTCCAAGCAGTTTCTTGCTAAAATGAAAAGATGGCCAAAATCAATATACAGGGTGTGATGAAATAACAGGAATCAATTTCATTAGACATGTCCAGAGATATTCTGGATTTCAAATTCGATGTACTTACTGATTCAAAGTGATTTACTTTGAGCACTCATCTTTGCCAAGGCTGATATTCTCCATTTTAGTTACACTGCTACCCATGTGTGTTACATTTTTTTCCTTATGCTTCTGAAAACTATCTCATTTTTAGGCATCAGCATAGATTGATTCCATCAACATTTCCCCAATTATTTTGAGCTTCAGAATATGTATTGCCCAGAAAGCAGTAAGTCCTGTACTGTTCTCTCAGTTGGCAATGCTTGATTTCTTACGTTGGTTTCTATATATGGATATCAATGCTTTGATTTTCAAAATTAATCTTGCTGGGTAGGTGAAAGCTGAATTAAATTGGGTATTTTCCAGTCTGACTCTTCCATATCTCAGTATCGATTTCACAGCAGGCAGTCATGCACTGCACCCAGCTGGGCACATGGCTTCAGACTTTCTCTGAGGTGGCAGCAGCAGGACTGCAAACAGGGAGCTGAAACCAAGCATCTTGAACAAACAGCATCCTATGCAAACCATCTTATTTTATTATCAACTTCAGAGTTTATTACTTTATCAAACCAGGCCAAAGTGATACAACAAGTACATAAGTAAGTACTGTAACAGACATTCATCTCATTAAGAGAACGCAAAACATGACACTGTGTATTTTGTTGATTTTAGTGACCAGAAACCAGAAATATTCAACACTGCATTTTACTAAATAATGTTTACGATTGTTTTTTGCTTTTCTTAAGAAGTGTTTATTATAAAATAAATATGTAGTCTGGATTCCACCAGTCCTGTCACAAATCCAAAAAGCAGGTTGTCTTCCTCATACAAAAAAAATTACAAACACTTTCCACTTAGTCTTTTTCCACCAGCTCCTGCTACAAACAGACAATGCTTGTTAGGTGAGGAATCAACGGCTGGTCTTCTCACCAGAACATTGCAGCTCCTCAGAACCTCTTCCTAAATATTTATAATAAAATTTTACAGTCCTGCAGCACATTTCAACCCAGTAGATGCCACGTGCAATCAATGCTTCTTACGCCAAACTGCTTCTACAATTACACTGCAGCTCTGGTGCAGTGAGGTCTTAGAGCCTTTGTTTAGATATGCTACACCCCTTTCCAACACCAGGACAGGACTTATGGAAGCTACAGTCCCCTGGAAAGGTGGCGGGACAGTTCACTTAGTTCTCCTTTAAATGAACAGCGATAGAGGATTTCCCACAGCTAAGTGTTCCTGCATTTCAACTTGCTGCACTTCCAAATAGCCTGTATGCCCAAATCTTACCTGCTCTCTGTCCAGGCCGAGGGACAGCAGGGTGGTCCTGAGATCACCCTGTATGTTTTCTCCTAATTCCTTTCAGCCTTTCCTCTACCTTCACATCTGTTCTCCTCACTTGCTCCTCTTTGTTAAGAAGCCCAGCACTTAGCCCCTCCTGAGGCTCAGGCAGCATGGCCAGGCGCTGGGTGCCATGGAGAAACCTGGTCCTGAGGCCTGCATTGCTGATGGAGACTGCCAGGGTCTGCTGCCCTAGCCAAGGATCCCCTTACGAGGGTGATGCTCTGCCTGAATAGGCTTTTGGTGTTCAGTACCAGTGCTGGTGTTCAGAACCTCTCCCACAACTTCATCCCTTTAGGAATGTGGACACCCTTGAGTGCTGTCACTGGAGGTATGACAAACCTCAAAATCCTTGCTGTCACTGTTGATTTCACTCCCTGTGAAGCCCCAGCCCCTGGCTTAGGCCATTTCCATAAAGCTTTGTTTCCTAGCATGTGTTTAAACAGCACTATTTCTGTCTGCTTGTGGATTAGAAAATAGGAGCAAAAGCAGCCAGAGTCACTTGCATCTTGGAACTTAATTCAACATTGCAGCCATGGGGCAGTGCAGGATTTTGGTGAAAAGTTTTCAAATTGTTACAATTACTCTGGAGATGAAAGTCACCTCTCTTAAACACACTGTAGACACGCTATACTAAATTTAACAGAATGTTTCAGATTTGAGTTTTTTCCCAAAGGTAACAGTTATCACAAGAAGCAGTTGCTTGTTGTGCTCTACAAGCCTATAGCTGTTTGTTGTTTGTCAGGGGCGAGAGCTGTCCTTGAAACAAGAGAATTGAGAAGTCACCCTCAGAAATATGCAGATTATGTTTGTAACAAATCAGAACAAATAAATAAAGTTCTGTCACAACTTTTAAGGCATTATTAATTATTAATATATCATGAGTTTCAGTGCTTTAGTTGTTTTGAATATACTGCAAAGACTTCACTACCTTCTGCCATGTCAGTTTAGAAGGTGGTTTACCAGCCAAGAGCATGTGTAAATAGGGCCCAGAAGAATGAAATTATTAGGGTTATGATAGGAAGCTAACACTTTTAGAGAAGTGGGTGGAGGAAACAGTGAAAACCACTTAAAAGGGAACATTTGCTCCAATTGTTACAAAAATATAGTGATTAACCACTAACACCTGCTTTTCAGTTCAGGGACTTTGTTTGCTCAACTAGAAGACATCATCCCAAAGGCAGGCTGCTAAGGAGTCTGTTAGTTTAAATCTGTTTTTTTTGTCTCCAACATGAGTATTGTATCACTCATATTTTTCCTTCACTACTACAAGAAATCCATGAGTCACTTCAACACCAGAAATGGTATAAATTCAGAACAGGATATAATGCTCTCCACCAGCTCCTGTACATTTATTAGGCATCCTTCTTTTCATTAGTTTGAATAACTTGCCAAATAATAATTGTAAAAATATTCTGTTTTCTCTTTTTAACTTGTAGAGAGATGCAACTCTGGGAAAGCAGTCTTTTTTTCTCCTTAACCCACCAGTAACACAGAGCCTTCTAGTCTTGGAGGAGATATTTGAACTATGCATAGAGCAGCAAATTTGCTGTGCATGATGTGAATAATTACTGCATTATAGTTTTGGGGTTTAGGGCAACTGTTGACTCAAGCAAAATAAGCCTGCAGTCCAGCTGCAGATCCAAGTTCTCATAAGTTTTCTTGTGTTTTTCCCTCCAATGCTGTCTCCCTTAACAGTGACCCTTTTCAGACTTTTCAAGGTACAAAACCTTTACCAAATCCTCAAGCTCAGTCCTGCACACTCTGCTTCCACACATTCGGTTGATCTGAGCTTCTCCCTCACTAAATATTTTCCACTGGCCTGAAAACAAAAACACAAAGGAGACAGATATTGACTTAGAAAAGGGCACAGGGACTTTGAAGACATTCACAAGCACTCTGCAAACCAACTGATTCACAATCAGCAGAGGGAATGTCCAATCCTCCCATGGAAAATATTCAAAGCATCTTACATGTAACATACTCCAGGCAAAACATCTTTGTTAAGAAAATAAACAGGGATCAGAATATTACTATTTTCTTTAATTAAGAAGTCCTGTAAGTTGGCTCTATTTATTCAACCACTTTATGACACTGGATACCCTGGTAAACCAAAGTATTTAAAAGCTGGGAAGCAACACAGCTAAATCTTTCATGTACATAATGAACTCCTCCTACCTGTGCATAATACAAAGTGTGATGGAAATTAGTATTTCTACACGTTTATGATAGTATTAATAAAAATGCATGCTGTCCTAGTAACTAGAATACTACATTACAGATAACAATGACAAGCTTATAGAAGGCTGATAGCAAAAAAATAAGGAATCTTTTATATGAAAACAATCTGTATCTCAATGGGTCCATAACAATTAAGAGTATATTAATTCTGGGAAAAAAAACTTTTTAACTAGAAAAAATATATAGAAAAAAAATACCAGTTGTAATGCAAAAGAACTAGGGATTAAAAATATATCTCAATTCAGTCAGCAAATTAGCTGAATTAGTAATTGCTAACTACTGTCACAATCCAAACTGGATGAAATACAAAAACCAAATTGAATCAACAGTGATAAAAGAAGTACATGTCCTTTCATTAAACATATTTTAATAATGAAGATGTTGTTAAGAATATAGGAAAGTAATCTTTCAAATACAAAATAAGTGTATGTAGAACCCCTTTAAAAATATCTGACTTTTTTCCATTCTAAATTACTTTCTAAAACACTGTGGTAACTTCACATGTTACATAAATAAATCCAAATTCTGCAGCTGTGCTCACATAAGTCATATTTCAGATTTATGCTAGCATGGGCAGAAAAGATTCTATATTGTACTTTATCAAAACACAAGAGACTAAGACAGCATGTACAGGAACTACTGTTACATGTATCTGTATTTTAAATTGCTGTATTTTGATTACTTAAGTCTAAGTTTAGACTGAAGTAATATTGTGACCATATACTAGAGAAAAATTCAGTACATCCATTTGACTGGGCTGAGTAATAGAGAATATTTTTCATGGCTATGATTAAATGGAGAGTAGAAACCTAAATAAGTCAGAATTTTACTTACTAAGTGTTGTCCTTGTTGTCAACTTGAAGTAAGGAAGTCCTTCAAATTCTCTCTTGGACAATTTTTCAATATAGAGGTGACGCAGAATCCCTTCAGCAAAGAAACGAGAAGTGCATGTTATTGGAAATGTGTCCATTGTTCTAAATCTGGAGTACTGTCCTACCTTTTTGTAAAATTTTCAGTCTGCTCTTTTTTAAATTCTGTTTCTCCATGCCTCTGTTTTTTTGCCAAACCCCTGCATATCCTCCTGAGAAACTGGCATTGCAGCGAGTTTGTGAGGGATGTGAGAATTACCCGATTCTTTTCCAAATTAGCTGAATCCTTCCTTATTATGAGTAAATGTAAGATTAGAACAGAAGCCAAAATTCACAGTGTCTTTGAGAAAAACAGCAGATACCATTTTGAGCCAGCAGGCAACAACTGTCAAATCATTATTAGGCTTTGTGGCTTTTTAAATACACAAGGTAGTTGTGAACCACCCAATGCTCCGTGATTTCTTTTCTGCTCCCACTTTGGACTTGGCTTTCTCCTTTAAAGCATCTAGAGATGTATCATTTCCATGCAAAAGGGTGCACTATGTGAGGGTTTCCTATGAAGATCATATGATTTTTGCCTAAAGTAGATAGAGATGACTTTTATGAGGCTGGCGATTTTTATTGCACTAAAAATTCACTATCTGCAGCAGTGCTTGGGCTTCTGAATGCTTCTCTATTTTGTTCTAATTTTACCCTTAGTCTAGTAAAAGATATTATTTCCATCCTTAACACATATTTTGCCCATATCCTATATGTACCATCATGGGTGTACCATCACTATGGCAGACAGGACAGACCGATTTCAATGGAAAGCTTTTTGGTCCATCTTAAGACCCTCCAGGCACTCCCCAATTATCTCCAATAAATTACACAGAGTAATACTGAAAATTTGTTTTTCATTGTGTTTTCGCTCCCAATGAAGGGTAGGAGTTAGCAGAACTACAGCTTTGTGTGTTTCTAATGAGTTTTGTACAGGAAAATTTGTGTATGTTGGCAGTGGCGCTAATAGTGATATTCTAAAGAGCCTAAAGAACAGCAGGGTCAAAATGCTTGGATCTGTACACTGTCCTGGGATTTTAATGGAAGATGATACACTGTTTAAAGAAAGAACTTGCTCAACTCACCTTTTCTAATTGTCCACACATGTATTTCTATTTGAGGTGGCTTTTCAATCTCTATTGCAATTTTCCTGATAGTTTCTCCTTCCTCTGTGAAAATGGATTCATAGACAGGAAATGTGTCTTTCCCACAGGAGTAATCTTTGTTGTCAAAGGTTTGACTTGGCACATCTTCTATTTAAAAAACAAAAAGGACAGAACACATACTACAGCTCTAATCATGTCTTCCAGAATTTTCTTGGCATCAATAGCCAAGAAGGGTTAGTTTGAAAGTTGAATGTTCATTCGTATGGCCACCCAAATCCATCTCCAGCTGTTAACACAGACACTTAACAATGTTCTTCCAGGTTCTGGTAGCCTGTCCATGGTGGCAAGGCAGTACTTATCTTATTTAACTTGTAATCCTGTTTCCTAAGGAAACGAGCTGTGTACAACAATGTGATCTGGAAGACTCCTCACAAGTTTTTAACCTATTGTCTATGTTTCAAGCATATTTGAAATTATGTTAGAAATCTTGGGGTAATAAAAGAACTAAATGAAAATTGGTGGTTGGTTAGAGTGAACAGACCCTAATTTATGTTTTGCTGAGGAAAAGAATCTATGAGATTTGCATTTTGCTAGGCAGCAGACATGCGGCCAGTGCAAGCCTGAGCCAGCCACAGTGCACATTATCTCTTGCCCACCTAGTAAAGTTGCAGAGCCTAAGCAGAAAGTGTAATTATTCTGTTTGCAATTGGAAGTTGGACAGCAGTACAGGAGAGATTATGCAATTTAGAGACGCAGACCACTGTTTTCGGAAACACCTAATAATTGCTACATCTCCAGATATACAAGACAGACTGCAGGAAAAGGTTCAGCTTTCTTAAAAATGGGCACATAGGACCTCAAAAAACACAGCAGTAACCTTTTTTTTGCCATTTTTTTCCATTGAAGCCTGTTAGACAGGCTTTGTTGGCTGTTCTTCCAATTAACAAAAAGCTGTGGATCTCTGCTTCACAAGTATCTAAAAGACCTAGATACACACTTCCTGCCTGCCTACTGCCACTGCATCATGTTTTTTTCCCAGTAAGCAAGACTAGCGGAAGAAGATGGGAAGCGTGCATTTTACAAATGTTTCTATATGGCTGAGCAACTCATTTCCTCAGAGCATTCTTGCCCAGTGCATCACCAAACAAACACACAAATGGGAACACATAAGGGAACTGGACAGTCCTTTAACTTTTATAATACATGAAACATGGCTTTTCATTTGGCAAACCATCGAATCCTTTTAGGAGATTCTTCACTAGCTGTAAGCATTTATTTTAGTAATGTCTACATAAGTTTTATCACTAGTGTAGCATAGACACAAGGCTAAATCTGTGCTAAGTCAGTTTATTTTAAGGATTAAGTTATGTAACTGACACCAATCAGAGTTTTGAATATATTTTAAAAAGCAGAAATTATGTGATGGCCATGTGGATTTTACAAGCTGGAAAATGATTTGAAGGTTCTGTGGGCACTGTGGCGGGGGAAGGATGGGAGTCTTTTTGCAGAAATGAACTTTCTATATACATTTCTGTAATACCGTCTTTTGAAATGAGCATCAGGAAGTCATGTTAACAGCAGAGAGAAAGGCAGTGACTGCTCATGTACCAGCAGCATGTCTTTTGTGAGGAGCAGCAGCAAGAGAAGAGGTGGCCAGGCACTGGGGTCTCTGTACACACACATTGGAACATGGCACAGCTGCTGCTGTTCACATCAGAGCTTGTGATCAGGAGGCTTGAGCCAAGCCCTTTAACATGCACAGCAAAAAGGTAGTCTGCGATCAACTTTGTTTTACCTGGACAGACTTTACAGCATTTTCCTTCGACTTTCTGAGGGTATTTGCAGGGATATTGTTCTGGACAGTGAATTTTCTTACACTCTTGCTTGGTGATGTTGCAGGTGCACAACACACACTCTACAATTCCAAAGGCCCGGAGATTGGGATGCCAAGATTCACCATGTGAGTATGTTTTGCCATTTGAAACACAAACTACAGAAGAAGAAGAAGAAGAAGAAGAAGAAGAAGAAGAAGAAGAAAAGGTACAACTGGAAAACGTATGTTCACTGGCTACCTATCTATAAATACTCATTTGATTAACGCACATCTGTTTAGTATCTCCATACATCATCTGTTAGCATCTCAGGCCCATTTCTCTGTTTGTCAATTTTAACTCGTAGTTCCTTTACTTAAAATAAGTCTGAGCCTGTGGTTGCCCTTTCCTGAGCAGTTTTTCCTTGATGCCAACTCTGCTGATGCTGAGGTCCATTATATTTTGAGGAAAACAGTGAAGGCATCTGAGTCAAGTGTCTGACTAGCTCCCCCTCAGTTCATGCATTTCAGTTCTGCATTAACCAGCTTAGAAAACCTACTCCTTTCCCCTCGTATTCTCAGTCCACACACAGGACACAGCCTGCAACAGTGGCTTTGGCTGCATTTTTATCGAATTTGCAGATGAGAGGTTCATGTCATTCGTTACTGAGTCATCTGCACAGCTCCAGCCATTTGCTGAACACGGCCTTTGCAGTGAGAGCTATGCCATCAACCTGGGCCTTTTGTTGCTTGTACATGGTAGTTCTGCTATGCAGCACACAGAAAAAACCACAGAATACTTGCAAAATGAAGTTTAATTCCTTTTTGGAAATATATATGCTGATAGGTATATAAATTCATTTGACTTTTGCAATCACAAGAAAACATGAAAAGATGCATATGGGACTGAAATTTCATTCCAAAAGCTTTTAAGAACTTCAGAATATTTATTCATCAGAGCCCCTGGGAGTCAAAGAAATGCAGCTGACACAAAGAGAGTGGAAAAATCCATGCCTGGTAGAAGCCACTTTGGGTCACTCAGCAGTTGATGGGAATTAAATCACTTTACACCATGTTTCCATTTGCCCTATAAATCCTACTTCTCTCTTTTTAAATATTTTATAAACACAAAGAAAAATGCAAACTAATCCTAACAAGGTGAAAGAAAGGGCACTGCCTGATTTGTAAAAGCAACAGAAGTGAAGCTGGGAGATGTTGTAAATATTTCCAATTCTTCTAATCTGCCATTATTTTTATTAACTTTTTTATTTGTAAAATATTTTCCTATTTTGCCTGTAACTTTCAAAAGCAATTTAATTTTTATCTGTAATCTGAAATTTATTTCTAACTGGTAACAGATGTAACCAACTGGTTTATACTTCAGTGAGTTACTGAGATTTATGGGGAGTGTTTTTTGCAGTATCTTTCATGAGCTTATGTTATCATTTGGTTTATAATTTACTACTCTTAAACTCTTTTTTAAGATACAGGGGTTTTTTAGAGGTAGGAAACAGTTTTGTTTCTCAAACAAAATGAAGTTTTATCTGTATACCTAGAACATGGGAGAAGAAACTATAAATGAAAAAACTGATAAGTACTCAGCTGCTCAGCAGCTCCATACATGCTTAAATAGCGTATTATTGCTAATTTGTATGCTTACATGGACTTATTTTCCCACTTTCAGAGTTCTCCAGACCCTTTATGGACATAAATACTTCCTGAGTTCTCCCTGACAGGGGAAGGGATAATACATGACATTGTATGGATGATTATATACTGTCTGTCATTTAAGGGTTATTTGACACAGAACATTTAAATAAATACTCTGAGGTAGCAGATGAAACCTCTAGTAGAAGCCAAATACTGGCAAGTAACTTCTAGTTACCCTGTTTTTAGTGCTCTTCATGCTCAGAATGATAAATCTATATCCACACAACCACACAGTATTTGCATGTCAGGAGAGTTGTTGTGTGTTTAACTTGTTGAATGTGTCTCAAGGGACATGTGCATTAATTAATAAAACACTTGTTAATTGCACAGGAACAAAAGAAAACACATGGTCAGCATTCCTGTTTCTATCACGGAGATCTCTCAGACACTCTCCAGGCAGTCCATGTCTGGAGTTCTACTGCATCCAGAAATATGCTGTTAATCTGTATGCCCTTTATTTGCTGAAGCAAGTCAGTTAGAAACTGCTTTGATGATGTCTTCACGTGTGAATTACATGTCAAAGACATTGCACTGTGTGGAGATTCCTGCTCCTAGATTCACCATAAAACACTGGCATGATCTGAAAGCTTTTTCATGCTTGTTCAGGTGGATAATAGATCCTATGGCCAACATTCCTTCTGTTAGTTAATACCTTAAAAGATTAGCTGGTCCGAATACAAGGGATTTTAACTCTTTGTAGGTAGTTTCTAAGTGTATGCTGGCTGGTATTTCTGGATAAATGCTCTTCTGAGCATGTGTTTTTACAGCTATTTCTTTTATAGCTTCCTAGGCCTGTTCCTGCAGACCTCTGTTCACTGAGGTATATGCCCTTTGGGAACTGAGCATCCCATCCTTTTTACTGAACAAAACCTGCTGTCCCACTAACAGGTGAACTGGTATTTTCCCTTTACTTTTGTCCTTCCTGTAGTGCATGAGGAATATGACTTGAATATGGTTTGCCACATGGACTTAAAATTCTGCTGTCCCCAAAATGTAGCATGTCCTATATTCTATTAGCAGAAAGCACTAAAGGATTCACAGAGTGAGATTCATTCCATTGGTTAAATTTGCCTCTCTACAGTTCAGGGATCCAGTACAGGCTAATTGCCTACTCTGCCTCTTGTGTTAGTTACGGGGGAGGAAGATCATCCCTTGTATCCCACTGTCTCAGGACACTTGTCTAAGGTGGGGGAAGACATGATACTGTCTTTCATGAGAATAATTTGCTAAGTCTCAGAGGGAGAAAACCTCCTGATACTGTGGCAAAGCTTTGTGGTCTGAGATTTGCGGAGCAGTTGAAATATACGCTGTTTACAGCTATAGAAGTTACAAAACAGGAAAGAGTGTAAAGAAAATAAACACAAACAATTTTCTCCAGTTCAAATCACTGTGTGAACAAGTTAGCGAATCTAAAGGCATTGTGGTGTCCTTTGTGGCACAAAGAACTCACTTGAGCTCTCAGAATTACGGGGCACAATCCCACAAAGTAAATCAGAGAGCAACACTGCTTTTGCAGAGTGAAATGCATTGTTGTACTACATGTGTAGGCAGAATTCATTGCAGTCAAGAAGAAATTTAATATTCTCAATATCTTATTGCTTTTGCCTCCCTGATTTGCACTACATTTCTCAATACCAGTGCGAATTTTCAAGATTCTGCTGTATATTTTGAGATGCCTTTTTGCTTTAGGTGACTGACTCCTGACCCAGAGCAATACTGTTAAAAGTCTTTACCTCGTCCGTGCTTATGCTTGTTGTTAATGACAATTTGTACTATTGTTCCCGAGGCCTGCTGGGGATCCGGTAGGACTCCACGGTTACTCCTGGCAGTGGGAAATCGTGGAATGTTGACTACCTGCCTGGCAGAGCTGGGTGACAGGTCGTAATGGGAGCGATGGTATGAGTGTCTCTGTTTGGAGACAGAAGAGAACAGGAGAGTACATCTCATTCCAATGAACAAGGGGCATGAATAGGGAACAAGTACTGAAACATAGCATGTTTTCTAGAGCAAAAACACTGCTTCTTTTCAGGGAATCATTTTCCAAAATGCCCATGAACCTGAAGGTTTCCTATTACAGCCCTTATTTTATAGACATGATTCTTCCCACTCATCCAAAGATCTGCTGGTTCATGTATTTAAGTAGTGCACCTAGTGCTTAAAAACCCTTAAGATTCTCTACAAATGCTCTTACAAAAATAATCTCTTGAGCAGTAAGATGTTAATGGATACTTTTGCCAGCAAAGACAGTGAAGCCCGATAGTAAATATCTATGTGTGTATGTGAACTGGGAAACAAGTATTTGCAATTATTATTTAAAAGCAATTCTTGCCTAGCAAACCAATACTGTCAAATTTTATTCTTGTAGAGCATATACAGAAAAAACCAACTCCAGAGATTTCAGGAGCTCCTGCTCTAATTCAACATTTTTCATGAATGCAGGTTGACTGAAAGAAACCTATTTTGGGCTAGATTCACAGAACCTAGAATGAGGCAGTAGATATTCAGACCCATTATTATCCTTTTCTCTTTTCCCCTAATGTACTGGCATGCACTGCACAGCAAGAAAGTATGTTTTTAAACTGTAGTCCCACTTACAGCTTCCCTGTTGGCTGGCTGTCGAAATATATCTCCATCAGAATGTTCCCATGATAATTCTCCATCTCCTGTACACAAAGCAGAACAATATCCATTAGAGGATTAACTGTACAATACCTTGGGTGATATAGAGGGGAAAAGTCTCACCTGCCTTTACACCTGTATTAGGGTCTAGTTGAGTAGAAGAGGAATGAATATGAAAATCAGCAAATTTTGATAGTAATATACTTGGCCATGCAGGGAGCAAAAACTGAACTCATAGTTTCCTCCCTGTGAGCTGTGCTAGATCTTTGCAAATATTTTTTTTAGGTTTGCATTTCACAGAAAACATAGAGGAGAGATAAAAGAGCTTCTGCCATATAGAAAAGAACAAGGTATATTAACAGATAAATGATCATTTTAACATTTTTAAGTAAAAGCAGGAAAATACATTAAAAAAACCCTGGATCTAGTGCATAATCTGATGTAATCTCATCTCTCACATAGAAATCCTAATGAACCAGTTTCTCATTAGTGACTGTGTCTGAAGTGACTGATTTCTCCAGTGTAAGGCTGGTTTACTGCATAGCTTTGTACTTTGAAAATCAGATTGATTTTTGTAACTGGAAGAGGCTGGTTTCAGATACAGCCCAAATAACTACCTGGCAATTGACATCAGACAATTAACAAGGATTTACATAAATTAACTGTCAATGTGGTACATTTAAAACAGTATACCACTGTATTTCTTCCTGGGAACGGAACTATCATTTTGCTTGTTTGAGATCAGGTGGCTTCACAAGCAGTTTGCCTGGTAAAAACTTTCAAGATTTGTGACGATACTGTAGAGTAACATGGCAAAGCAGTAAAGAATGAGGAACAATCTCTGTGCAAAGGAGCACTGCAGAGAGATCCTCATCCTTGTTCTGTCTGAGGTGACATGTTCATGCCGCACAGAGCACTGCCCTCCCGGGAGTTAAGCTCATGTCCCCCATGGCGCCATACATAAGTTAATTACCAATGCATGGTCCAGAATAAGCAGCTTTGTCAGCCTTCTGCACTGACAGGACTACACAGCTTCAGTGCAGGACCTCATTCCTTCAAAGTGTGCAGGGCTCTCTCTGCATCCTGCTGCTTTATTAGCACTGATGCACTCTCAAGTACCTTCTTGCTGGCTCAGCTCTTCACTGCTCAGTTTGTGCACTCAGTCAACTCCCCAGGTCAGGGGCTGTGGGACTGTGCTGGTTGGTGTTATGCAACTCTTGCACCATAGGGAAAATTGTACAACCAACTAGATAATACTTATTTTTACCATGCAATAATACTGAGTTCAAACGAGCAGAGTATCAAAAGAATATGGCAGCACAAAGGTGCAAGCAGGAGAGTTTTTCAAAGCATCCCAGCATCATGGATATTATGAGTGGCATTTCTGAGAAGCACAGGTACCTTTAGGTGCTTATCTGCATCTTTGAGAACAGGCCATAGATACTTAAGATACCCTGGAAATGGTATTCAAGTGCCAGAATATTAATAGTGAGATAAAATACATTTAGAAGTTCTCACACATTTTGGGATTTTAGATAGACAGTTAGGTTTAGACATTCAGAGAGGCTGGGAAGGCCTCTCAAAGTGTCCTGTGTTTACAAGATCGAAAATGCAATCGCTAGCAAAATACTGAAGTCACCTGACCATTGTCTGACACCTAATTTAAATTGGAGTAATTGCCCTTGCCTCTAAATTGAAGCTCTTGTGTCTTGCACAACTTGAGTAGGTCTGGTAACTTGTCAGATAGAAACTCATCTTTTATTACAAACCTTCTCTACTCAGAGTAATGGCAGCTATTTCAGTACATCATTTGAAGCCTTGATTTACCCCATTAGGGAGTTGAAAGAGGAAGAAGTAAATTCAGAGCCCGTCCTTCTGTGACTGAGCTTGAACGTACCTCTGCAAACTGGACAGCAGGACTCCGGAACAGAAACTGGGAAAGAGCAAGTTAATTTGGGACAAGTCTTCAATCCGCAGTACACATTTCCTTCCTGCCAGTAAAACACAAAAGGGAATTTAGAAGGAGTCCTCGATTGTCTGGCACTGCATATTCATTTCTTTATGGACATGTGTTGGAGTCAGTGAGTCAAGGGTCTCTCTGAAGTCTTCAGAGAGAAATCAGAGTGCAGGGATTGAATTAAAGCATTTGCATGGGTTGAAGTATATTAAGCCACTCACATATAAAGTAGATGTTTAAGCAGAAGTAAGTTAGTAAGTTTTAGTATGAGCTCTAGTGCTTTTAGTAAGTGAAAGGTTTCAAATGCCAGAATGGAAGTGAGAGTTCTAGTGAAGGTTGAAAACATACTGATATTTTCAGTGAGAGGCTCCAGGACCATGGCTGTAGACACTGCTTAGACATAACAGTGCTATAGTAAGAATATTGCTCACATTTTTCAGATAGAACAAGATAGGTTGTACCCATAGTCTTATACGTAATCTAGCATCCTAAGAAACTAGAATTCTAAAAGGTTAAGGAGTGGTGGTCCGAGTTTGTGTCTCAGCTTGTTGGAAAAATCCTGTATAAGAGTTTGTATTGGGAAGAGTTGGTGCTTTTAGGTATTTGGCTTTTAGCCATTTGCTCTTGCCATTTGCTTTTGCTTTGCTACTGCTTTTGCCATTGCCATTGTCTGCATGCTTTTGAGACTGATGTGCTTTGTAACAAGTGGTGTTTTGTAATAAATAACCTTTTTAACTATTAGCTGTTTTGCTTATTTAGAAGATAACCCGATGAAGTAGGAGCCAAGAGCTCCGAGTAGGAGCCAAGAGCTCCAGAGTTGGTGCCTTAGAGCACTGGAGGACAAGAATCTCACAGACGTGCTTAAATCTATGTTTACATAAATACCACTCTATGCAAAAGCAGAATATTAGATGACAGCAGTCTGTTCAGTATCTGGCCTATGAAATTCCTAGTTCATGAAGAAGAAGATGATGATTACTTTATGAGAGGAAGTAGAGAGCTGCCAATAGTTGATACTGAAGAGCTGACTGGATTGAGAGGGATGTTTTGGTTCAGATTCTGAAGAGTCACTGGGTAACTGCTCAAATATACTGGATTTGAATTGTGACATCTCAGGAATGGCTCTGTGGCCTAGTGCCAGTTCAGTGTTGCCTCCTCCCAGCCTTGGGGTTCTTCACTTATCAGCTCACTCTAAATGAAATCAGTCATTCGTTTAGTGCTGTATTTTCCAGTTAGGATGAAGGGAAATATTCTATACATGCCAAGCAGCAATATTTTACCTGCTGCCTCTGCACTGTAAGCTCAATTAGAGCAGATGCAGGGTATGCATTGTGCACTGTTTAAGAGGTCTGGCATTTATTTACTAGGTACTGCACACTAGTTCTGAGCACTCTCACGAGTTTCAGCATTAATTCTCAATTCTCAGCCTTTGCTGTGTACTGCTTATATTTCAGTGTCACATCTTCTAGAAAGGAGAACTGGAGCATAGACAGAGCAGGGATCTGTCAAATCATATTACTTACTGAGCAGCTGCACTGGGCACACTGGTTTGCTTGCCTATTTTGGAAAAGCCCGTCAGCCACAAACATTTCGCCATGGTGGTAGGTGGTGCCATTGTATTCACAGGATTTCCCGGTGATTTTGCTGCTTACTGAGAAAAGGGAGTCTTCTGGAAGCAAGGGGAAAGGAACATTTCATGCAAATGTTCTCGATAATTCACAATGTCATAAATGCAGGGGACAACAAACTTCCCTTCTCTCTCATTTCTCTTTGTTATGGAAGGACAAATTTTGTCATATTGCCAAGTACAAGTGATATGATACTATCATGCTGAACTTTGGTAAATCACACTTTGAGTTGACCATCCCAGTTAATCCTAGGATGCTGATGACCAACTGCAGTGCCAGCACTAATGGCCTGTCTCAGTCTACGGTGTTTTCCCTTGTTCTGTAGCATTTGGTATTAGGACAGAGGGGCGTGGTTATGTGCCTACTTGTTACATGTGGCTTTTTCACGCTTTAATGTAAAAGGCATTAGGTGCTGCATACACACAGAATCCCACTATCTGCACTGTTCTAGCAGGGCTTCCCCCTTCTTAGTACTGAGTACTGATATTGTTCTTTTTAAAAATTATTTCTAGTATTATAGCCCAGAGAGAACTTAATTGCAGATCAGCAAGTTGTGCCACAGGGCATGGATGATTCCCTGCCATCCACAGGTACAAACCTTTTGGTAAAGGAACAGCAATGATGACAATGGGACTGTCAAAAGAGAGCTCTGTACTAAGGACGTGTTTTTTCCTAGTGGCCTTCACAATTCATTGCTGCTGTTGTTTTCAAAATGGCCGTCAAAGGCAGAAGCCAAAAGCTAACCAAAAGTTGATTTTTCTCTGACATGCATTTTAATGTCAGATGTGCAGATGAAGGAACTTTGCAGAATTCAGTGCATATGACAAAGTGCACAATATGGCACTGTCAATCCAACTCTGAAACCTCCTGCTTCAGCTCAGTATCATATTGAGTTCTGCACTGCATGGGTTAAATGTTTTTTAAAGACATAAAGCTATACATACCTTATGCTAAAACATCCCTTAGATTGTTTAGCTATTAGCAGTTGATAAACTCTGCAAAGGAAATACAGTTTACCTATGAAATGTAAGTTACTTGATACTGCTTGGGCAGTGAACCTGGCACTACATATTTATATTCACATTAATTTGGCATCTCAACAGCGGAAAAGACATTTCAAACAAGGGCTCTGTGGAAGTAATAGTGAAGTGTTTATTCTCTGGAGCCCAAATCACAGCAAATTTCTAGGAATGCAGCTGAAATTTCAATCAGTGAGTCTGGGCTTTCACATAAACGAAACCTGGCCTGAAAATTCAGGTTTTCCTATAGTCCCTTTCATTACCTGTCAGGTAAACCTGGAGATATTTTTTTGTGAAACCATGATACTGCAGAATGTACATTTTTTAGCTGTGAGCTCAAGTGAATATGCAGTTTCCTGCTGGTACGCACTGGCATTAAACACTGTCATTTAGTTTTCCATAAAAGCATATATTAATTACATTAGTCCAACAAATATTAATACTTTAAATGGTAAATGTCAAATCTGTCAGCGGAACATACATGTACTACAATATTTGAGAGTGTATGGGGTCAGTAAAGTCCATTCTGTACTTGACTGGCAGAAGTCAGCTAGTTAGGGCTCCTTGCCTGATATTTCATTGCCTGACATGCTTGGTATTTGCACTTTCACAACTGAAGCACTGGATACACCATTATTTAAATGCAATCAAGAATGTCGAATGATACCTTTCCAAAATCTTATAAGGAGTACAGAGCCCTGACAACACCTGTGTTTGGCATAGAAATGCATTGCTTTCAGCGCTTGCAAGAGAAAAGACTGACAAACCTTTAGTTACCTCCTTGCCCTTGGGCAACTGGAAGAGCAGAAGACTGGAAAGAAATTAAAATGGAAGGAGAAATGAAAGGATAACACAGATGGTCCTTGACTGGAGACGAGGCCCTGTTCACACAGCTGCTACAAGACGTTGCTGTGCCCATGTGGGATGCCTGTCCAAAAGCAGTGTGTGGCTTGTGGTCTGACATTTGCAAAGACCAATACCTGAATGACTCACCATGACTCTTCAGAGTGCTGGATGAAGACAGTAAATTTTACTGCAGATTTACCTTGGCATATGCCACATCAGTTCTGTAGGAAATCACCAAATGCCCTTAAACTGTGGCTTCTAAATAAGGAAGGAGGAGGCTGAAACTTTTATTGCTTGGAAAATGATGTCAGAGAGAGTTGCACTAGGTAGTTGTTTTCATCTATGTTTCTTTTCATCAATCACAGAGTTGGACCTGTGACAGCTAAATCATTACATGCAGTCCAAAACACATGTACATCTGCCTGTCTGGAATTTGAGATGAAATTTTATGGTTATATTAAACCAGAGAATCATAGGATCATTTAGGTTGGAAAGGACCATTAAGATTGTCAAGTCCAACTGTCAGCTTAGTACCACCACCATGTTCACCACTAAACCATGTCCTCAAGTGCCATATCCATATGTTTTTTGAACACTTCCAGGGATGAGGATGCCACCACTTCCCCGAGCAGTTCGTTCCAACATTACACAACCCTGTCTGTCAAAACATTCTAAACATATATAATGTAAACCTGCCCTGGTACAACTTGAGGCCATTTCCTCGCATCCTGTCACTTGTTACTTGGGAGATGAGACTGACACCTACCTCACTACAACCTCCTCTCAGGCAGTTGAAGTGTTATTTGATGAAATAATTGTAAGAAAAGTCATTTTCAATTACAGGACATAAGACCATGATTTGAGTCCTACGATGCACATTAAGTGACTGAACACATTTCATTATGGCACAGCCAGGTCTTAAAGAAGTTTTCAGATCAAGACCACATTATCTGTTATTGCAAAAAAATATATACAGTCATATATTGGAGATGGCATACTGGAGAGCATGACTGATCCTTTCCAAAAACAGCATTTGCCTGGAGCTGCAAGGAAGATTTGTTTATTTTCTATGTCCAAATATAATTTCTGTCTGGTGCAGCTTTTTTGTCTGTCTAATTTTGCTGTTGTGTAACTTTCCTCAAGTCAGACTTGGTTTCTTTCCTAATGTTTTTAAAATCATGGCTAATTAGAGGGGTTCAGACTCCCCCATGATATCATACTCTGCTGTAGAATGTGAAATTAGAGTCACTGTGGATTATTTTATTAAGCGCCACGTTCGAACTTTGAAAAATTTTGTCATTAATACTGGTATCAGCATACATTATTCTGTGCCTTAGAAAAGACAGGTTAGAATCAGAATAATTAATTGCAAATATACTGCATTGCTCAAAGCTCTATTGCTAAACCTTACTTTCTAATCAAGACTGTTCCCAAAGCTTTATCTGGCATTTTAATGGTGCTGACTAACACTGCTTTAATTAGCTGCCTCTGTGTGCCAGGCAAACCATCTATGTGAATCATTTTAATTAACTGGGTTCAATCTGAGGTTTTTTTCTGGCATTCTTAGCACATCTGTGGAAGCAACATACCATGTAAAGGGTAAAGATGTTATAGCATCAATTGAAAAGGAAATATCTCTGTTTCTGTGGTTGGCATTTATTCTGTAAGGGCTCAGATTTCTTTATGGAAGATGAGAGGCCATGCTTATATTTGCCTACCATTTTAGCATGATCAAGATAAGACCATGAGTCTCCAATATGGATAGCAGTGATTTATCACCAACATTAGCATTAGGTAATGTCAGGAGCCAAGATGTACAACTTGGGCTTCACATGACCTGATATGGATTTCAATTTATCCTGTAAGTAAAGGTTAAACCTGGCTAAAGAAATCCTTCCGATTTTACAAACAGACAACAGAATACGACTGTACCAAAAACGGATTAGCTTAGAAACAATTATTTTTTAAAAAGCAACCGGAGACAATGGTGGCTATGCCTGAACCCTTATATCCCAACATTCCTCTCTACCAAACATGGGATCCTGTCCAGCTTCTTTTGTCTACCTGAGCTGGTTTTCACTGATATCCCATACACACATGGTAAATTCCAGGCTCAATGAAGCCAATAGAAATATTTCCTTCAGGATTCAGCCAACATATGTGCTTGAATGCTGTTTGAGATTGATATTGTGAGGAACTGTTGATCTACACAAACAGGATTTGTATCAACTAAGACCTGTAGTACAACTTGATGTGAAAGTAAACTATGAACTAGAAGTGCATACAAGTATAGTTCACAGATTCCATGTACTGTGGTTTGTATTGACATGTATTCATGTATATTCACATACATATTTATGTATTGACAAAGCATGTGAAGAAACAGTATGGCAAAGCTTGCCATAAAGGGATGCTACCTCAGTGTGAATTTCAGCACCAATGCTTTCCTGATAGTCTGACAAAACACTGTTAGTTATGAATATCATAAACCACAGAAATTTTATGGAAATTTTCTCATTCAGTGGAATCTGCTCCAATCACATATTTTTTCATAGAAGCCTGTCTGAGTTCCTGAAGGTCTGCCCATGACTTGAGGTGTCCTAGGGCCAAGGTTTGAGGGAAGAGTCAAAAATGTACACATACACAACTTTTCAGTCTTCTGGGAGAAACAGATTCTCTATCACATGGATCATAGTCAGTTTTGGAAACACTATCTTTCAGTTTTTATGTTTATAATTCTATTCCTTCCTGGATTGTTATAAAAACTTGGCCCTGAGATGCTTTGCCCTTACTTGGATATGAAGCAGAAGAGCATCAGTTATTTGCTACTAATCCCTTGAATAGCTTAGACAAATTCCATGGGCAGTTCCTGATGTTTGAAACACTAGTAACTTCTGCAAAAGCATTTATGGGCAGAGAGTGAAAAGCAGTAACCAGCTATGAGAAATTTAACCTTTTGGGAAATGGGGAATGTCTTATTTGAGGAATGGCTTTAGGATCCAGGCATAATTACTAATGAACAATTCAGGACAATACCTAACAAACTGGGAAAATTACCTCAGAATCAGTACAGCTATGGCATGATGATCAGTAAAGTGTTTATGATGTTACATTTGAAAACAAAAAACTCAGCTGCTTTTGGGTGGTCCTTGACATTGGAGATGAGACATTTTGGCTTTCTGATAGTCATTGTGCTTAGTTGTACTGACCTGCAATCAGTAGCAGGTTAAAGTGAGTGTTCTCCTGAAATGGACACTGCACACATTGGCCAAGGAAGGTGCAAGCAAAGCTCATGCTACTCGTAACCCTCAGCAGAGTCTGCTGGGGCCTTGCACAGCACCTTAGGAAGGGTCTGTGGGATTTTATTGCATCTCTATGATGTCCTTTCTTGTACAATATTCTGTCCATTCATGTTAGTACTTAACAGTCTCACTATTGCTTATTTTAGTATCAGAACATCTGGCAAAGAACATTTTTTAAAAATTCTACAGATTTTTGGCTTGCTGGCTTAGAAACTATTTTTAAACTGCAACATTCAGAATCACCTATTGTCATTTAATGAATAAGATACGCTTTCAGTGTCCAGCAGAAAGGCTGGGTGCCCAGTATAGCTTGGGTTTTACAGTTTGTCTATTTTATTAACCACTCTTTAAAAAACAATCAAGTGCTAAACAGTATGAAATTAATCACAAAGTCTAATGCCTTAAGAACTTACCATACTGGGAACTCTTTTGCAGATAATCTGTTTTTCAAAGCAGACAGATGATAGATTATGAATTTGAATCTAGAGAGGATTTTATGAAACACGTTTTCTGAATCAACACAGAGCATAAGCATGTACAGATCAAGAGACTGAGGATTGTTTTGGAACTATATTCACTAGAGAGGCAATTGGATTCTGCTGTAACTCCAGGACAACTGTTTGCACCAACACCTCTTCTGCACATTTCCTAGTATTCCCAGTCAGTTTTGCTACTTAATGTTCTCAACTGAACGTGTCAGTTTAGTTGCAGCAGGGACTCTAGAGCTCTCTAGGCTGTATCCTCGTGTAGGAAACTGTCGTTGGACACCAGCTGACCAGTGATCTCACCTGCTGCTTTCTGTACACCTCAAGTTGTAACAGCATCATGCGAGGCTGTATTACTTTTCTTGTAACTTAAAATTTGCTAAGAATTATAGGTTACCCATTCAGAAGCTACACATGAAGAGCAATTATGAAATAAAACAAAATTTTTGGAAATGTGAAGACCACAAGCATTTCTAATGCCAGAGGGGAACAGGACTCAAGTATCAAAGTATAAACTTCTTCCTATTTTGCTTATTGAAAATTCTTTGAAACCTGAATCAGCTCAGGGACACACATTGCCCAATAGACGTGGGCAGTACTTTCATTACCTGACATCTGCTTTTGGAAAACTCTTTGCCCAGGTAGGAATTGCACATACCCCTAAGTCTCTTTGTTAAAAAAATATAGTTAATTCTCCTATTTCATGGAGTTCATGTTTTTTCCCTCATAACAAACTATTCTCTAGGGTAACGTACACACAGAAACATATAGGGATGAATTTTGCATAAAGGCTCACAAAATAGGCTTCATGCTCCACTGCAAAAGATTAATTCTAGGAGAATGACAGTGAGATTTTGATTATAGTTATGCTGAATTAATCTGGAAAAACTCTGTTGATTGAACTAACCTTGATGCTATGTGTGCAAACCAAACTGTATTTTTAAAATATTCTTTAAAAAAAAGATCCTCATGTGTGTATGGAAAAAAGATCACATAAATTATATTCTTCTGTGTTTATGTAGTGCATTTCATGCATAAATAGTAGTACATTATATAACACAGAGCTCTTGCCTATTTTCCAGCAGTTCCAGTCAAATTAAGGTACAGTAACAACAGTATGTTTGCTTTGTACTCAGAGATCCAATTAATGTTTGTCTGCTAAACCATTTGTACCAGAAAGGCCAGTGCAAAGAAGCAGATAGGTGGGAACATGGATTTCCACATTCTGCCACCGTGGTTCACATCCCCAAAAAGACCTTCAGTGCAGGAAATGTTCCATGACCATATTTTGCCCACTTGGGTATGAGGTGCTATGCTGGGGCTACTTCGTGAGAGGGGCCAAATGCAGAGGTGCTAAAGAAGAGAGGGTAGATAGGGAATATCTTACAGGTAGCGAGGAACATTGTGGAGCACAAGTGTCATGGTGACCTGGGATAAAACATGCTCCATTTTTTCCAGAAATTTTCCTATCTACCAAACTTTCCTCACTATCTGTAAAAGCCTCTTGCATACTTTTGCCTCAGAAAGGCAGGAAACCTGTCAGTAACTCTGACTCAGTTCTACATATTCCAGACTTGCTCCTAGTACACCTTGAGGGCTGGATATCTAAACAGAACCCAGAGAGCCAGCAGCACATGGGGGAATAAACTGCTATTGCAAACTGACTGTTTCAAGGTCAAAACCACCAACTACTGAAAGGAGACTTTTCTTACAGTGGTAAAAAAGTTTTCAACATTGTCACATCAAGTAGGGTAAAACACAAATAATCTAGACCTACCTCATCACCAGAACTAAGTCCTCATTGATCATCTCATGAAAATATAGGAACTTCAGACAGAGAAAACCTGTTACACTGTTTCAGTGCAGGGTTAGCTTTTAGGGGCCAGCTAGGATTATTTTAAACAATCTTTGTGGCTGGAGGTCCCTGAGGAATGGTACCACACCATACAAGACCAAATGGATTTCTTTCCTACTAAAAATTCTTTTGCTTAATTTCTTCCCTCTACTTTTGTTTTCATTCTACATGAATGTGTCACCTCAAGGGCCGATATGAAGTTCATTGAACTAGATTTGGAACCGGGCCCAAACATTTCCTCTGTGTGGCACAGGAAAAAGGCATCTTCCCCTTTCATCTTCTGTCTCATACTTCTACCATATTCTTAGTATTTCTAGAGAGAAGGACTATATCATAGTGTTGGGGGTTGGGCTTTTGTTCCTTGACTGAGTTTAGAGAATTTTTCCCATTATGATGCTAAAAAAGCCTGACAGCTATGCCCAGGATCTCCTGATGACCCTAGGAGAAAAGGGTTAGATGGGAGCAGGCTTCCGGGCGGGGCTACTCGTGTTTCCGACGGGTTCGGTGCAGGAGGGTCTCCCCGTCTACTCCGGACGTGGCCAGAAGACAGAGAGCTGGACCCCGCTGCAATCAGCTGTCCTGCATCTGCCCTGCTACCTCGGAGGGAACTGCTGACCACCAGAGACTAAAAGGTGAGAAGGAACTGCCCCTTCCAGCCTGTTTCCACCTGAGACACCGTACAGCCGCTGCCGCCCCCACCCCGCTCCCACCTGCTCCCCTGCAGCTGGGCCGGCTGTGTCCCGTCTGAACCACCGGGACTGAGCGCAGGCAGCGTGCCTGCAGCTAAGCACTGGGACTGAGTTATCTGTTCTGTTGGTTGGTAATTTCAATAACTGCTGTTGTTTCTGCGAGTACAGTTATATATATATATTAGTAGAAGAGCTGTTACTTCTACCCCTTATCTCTGTCTTGAGTCCTTGATTTCAAATTCTCTATTTCAAAAAAGGAGCTTCTGCCTTTTATTGGAAGACACCTGTCCTAGAAACCAGGACACATAGTCAGTAACTGCATCTGTTCTCATAGAGACTGAGTTCAAAAACAATCAAAGTTAATAGAAATCTGTTGATTGACAACAGTAGAAAGTGGATCAAACCTCAGTTCATGTGCAGTTAGCCTTTTCCCTCAGTCATGCATCACAACCCAAATTATTAGAAATTGGTTTTGTAAATTTATAATATTACAAATTAAAATGACATGTAAAGGTTCCTTTAACAACCAACCAAAGCTGTGCAACGATGTTCTCTTTAAAGCAGTGGCAGAGACTGACAATAAATATGGATGGAAAAGTCGTGCACTATCCAGAAACTGCAAATACAAGCTCTAAATAAAATCCATATGTGCCTCTTGGAGGTGCAGGTATGAATGATATTAAACCACAAAATGCTTAACATCAAAATAACTTTTAAGGACCAAGTTAAGCTCTAAAAACTCCAGGGTAATTCAGAGTTAATAATCACAGCTAGTCTTTAATATGGTCAGATGGTAGAAAGTGTATGAAATGCATTGCTTGAAGGAACTAGTAGCACCTTATCTAGACACTATGAACTTCCATCCAAATTCAAGGCAAAGATGTAGTTTCTGTTTAAACATTCAAAAGGCTGTTGCTTGTATTTTAGCTTTCTAGGGCTAAAGTCAAGCCCTTCACATTATTTTAATATATTTTCTGCAGCTTAATTTCCTGTGTTTTCTTTTATAGTTGCATAAAAAATTGCCTATCAATTGCCCAGCAACTCTGAAGGGCTCATAAAACACTTTCTAGGTTGCTCTAGTTTAATTCCTGCTCTCAAGTTAAAATATTATATGAATATACCGATCACTCTCCTGCAAAGAAAGAAATTAAATGAAGCTTTTGGTGCATTCTAAATACTCTCTGAAGTCTCTTTGAAGGTCTTGGAAGTTATCTTGGAAAAATTCTGAGCAGCTTATCCTATCCTATCATATCAGTCCAAAGAACTGAAGTTCTGTCATCCATGTGGGATGATTTGTATTTTTTCAAATACATTTTGGATGCTGATATACAAATAGATTTTTAAAAATTTTTTATGGTCAAAAAAGCAGAATGGAAACAAGCAATAACCTCAATCTGGCTGTGATAGCAAACACTCCTTGTGAAGGTAGTGACAAACGCAAATCACAAACCAAATCAAATTATCTAAGCACACATCAATAGGAAAAAATTATACATCTTCCTGGAACGCCTATATCATTATATTTCTAAACCAAATTTGCTTCCAAATAAATAATTAATTTTTAGTATCAGACAACTACCCATTGTTAGGACTCTCGCTGATATGAGAAGGGTAGGTGGTAACAAGAAGAGTTGCATTGAAAATGGAAGAGCAGGGCATAGTATCCCTTCCTCCATCCCAAAAGTGTTCAGGAATGGAAGGGTAAGAAGACTCGAACTGAAAGCCTGGGAGCTCTGGTGTGTGAGCTGGGTAGAACCCAAAGCCTCTTCACCAAATGGTTTAATGTATGTGCATTCTTCAACAGAAAAATCACTCCACCAGAGCATTCCAACATCCAGGGTTGAAGATTTTGGTTGTAATTCAGTGCAAGATGTGGTGCACTACACATATGTTCTGTATATACTTATAAAATGTCTGTCAGGTCAGCAGGTGATGTTCATGCCCAGCACCTTGCTGAATCCTTACCTACACTGCAGAGGGCAGGGTGTCACCTAGACTAGCTCAGTTACTGAGTGAAGGTGGCACTGAGCTCACGGCAGGCACATTTTTCCTGCTTCTTCAGCAAGTTTTGCAGTGCGGTGAGTCCTGTGCTGTTCCAGGATCTAAAACAGTTAGTTCAAAGATTCAGGTATTACTGGGTCATGCTGCAGTCTATCATGCAGACAGAGCCACACTTATTTTTAGGTGAAGTTCTCAGCCCACTGTTATGAGATACCTCACCTGGTATATTTTTAGACCAGCTATGTACATAGGTGCCACCTGACATTTCTGTATCTAAAGAGGAACAAAAGTACATCAGGAAAGTTGTTTGAATTTGATAAAGAAAAACCATAGTACTAAAGGAGCTTAAACTTAAACATGTTACTAATAACCAATGTTCTTGGAAGGCAGTGTGTTCAGTTGGGGCAGCAAGCTTAGAAAACACTGGTGCCAACTGGGCTGATTCATACATCAGCGTGCAGCTTTATCTGCTGAAAAATCAAACCATCAAGTGCAATGTGGAAACCCTTTCTAAATCCTACAATTGTGAATTTTTGGTCTGATATAAGCTTTTCTTAGGTTTACATATTTGATCTTTAGCTAGACTCTAAATACTTTGATTCATAATTGTTGAATGTAGAAATGATACAATCTACAATAAATGTTCCAGCTTTAAAGGCACTGTCCATAGAAGTGCCATAAAAGACAGCCACAGCTAAATGCTTGAAGAACACATACATTAAGTTTATTTTCTCATTACAAGAGGCAGAAGCTCTGAAGTCCACTCTAGGTCAAGAGCTGATCCAGATCTAAGAATGATGCTGATGGTCTCTCCCTGACTACAAATCACCTCTCCTCTGATGGTGCCTGGAGCATCCTGAGGTGGAAGGAAGGAAATCAAACTCACAAGCATGCGATGTCCTTTGGACCTCACTAGTGTGTAAAAAGAGTCCCAATTCATATGACCCTAGGTTTTTTGTTACATATGTGTGATAATAAGAAGAATATAGTTCAATGATAAAATACTTTTCAGAGCTGCAAAAGAAAGGAATATATAGATCTGTATAAGAAACAAGGTCTGGATTTTGCCAATGCTAGAAAGAACAGGTTTTAAAAAAGAAAGGTTAGCAGGGAATCTGTGATAGAAGCTGGTGAACACTGATAGAAGATGCTTCATAACGTGTGTCTGAAAACTACTTAAGATTCATGAGGTCTGGTGCCAGGGAGACAGGATACAAACACTGTGTCTCTTTGTGTCAGTGAGTCCAGTGTCACTATGGATGCAGAAGACATTAATTCTAGGGAGAGAGCAGTGCCAACTTTTCTCAAAGGGATCCTTTCAACAGCTCCTTCACTTAGGTAGCTAAAAAGTTCAATGTCCAATGAAAGATGCTGCTTCCTGGCATTACCTCTGCTTCATTAAATAAGGAGACAATAATTTGCACAGTTACACTCTACAAGGCCTGCAGAGAGGCAAGAGAAGAGCCCCAGGTCACTCTGAATAGCAGCAATCATTTCTGTAATGCAGCTTGAGAAATGGAGGGGGAAACATATGTGACAGATATAATGAGCATTTATGCGAGAAATTCATATGGATGGCAAATGGCCAGAGCGCTCACACGTTCCATTAAAAAATAACCAGGAAAACCAGAGAAGTCAATTTCCTGCATATCATGAAATGTTGCACAAAAAGCATTGTATGCCAGACACATAGGACTGGAAAGCTGGCATAAGATCTGCAAGAATGCTTGAGATACCTATTCAGATCAGGCATGAACAATTATCACTGAAGACAGAGCACAAGTATGATGCACATAACCACTACAGAAAGCAGAATGCAAATAACCCCTGAAATCACAGGAGACTCTTGGTTCTCTTTTGCCTAACATTGTTACAGATTCAATTAGGGGGAAAACGGACCTTAGTGGGACTCACATTTTTAATGAGACAGTGCACAACTAGCAATGTAATGCCCCATCATTTGTAGCAGATTGGTTACAAATAGACTTTAGGAGCAGCTAAGAGAAGATAATAGATCCCAATTCAGGAAAAGCTCATTCCGATAATTTTCCGTATTTATCAGTTTAAACATAGAGTACAAAATTCCAGCTGAAGACTGTGAATAGGAAGAAACTTGATAAAATGGATATGAGAGTTTACATGGGGCCTTACTCTTCCTTACTAGATCACCATAGAATGTTTTAAAATCGTCATAGGTATCATGACATTTACAAGCTCATGAACAGAAAAAAGCCAAAACAGTTCATTGCCAAGGAGCACTTGAAGCAAAACAAATCAATCTAGAAGTATTTCTTCTTTTATAGTAAATAAGATGCAGAGATACTAAAAAAATAATAGAAAAAAATCCTGATTGCAAATGCCAATTATTGAGTAGGACTTCTGTGATTTAACTTAGACTGTCAAAAAAGTAAATATCCAGTTTTCCTGTGTTCCTTAAATAATCAGTGGAGAGTAACAGGCAACTCCAGGGGAAAAAGTCTTCTCATTCTGGGTGACAGGATGCATCACCCTCACGTTTCCAACGGCTGTAATGGGTACCTAGACGATTGTCTTCCCAACTGAAGCTTAGATTAGCTGGAAAAACAGACTAGATTTTGGGTACACCAGCACACCAGTCCTTCTTTTGATCTGGAAACAAAATAAGGGTTTGTGTTCCCAGCACTTTACTATTTTACTAAGTTCTAGTTGGCCAAGGAAAGCATTTTACCTTAGAAATTTTCTTTCTTACATAGTAGACCATTATTGAGAAAATTCCAATCATCAGTTGGACATTCCAACTCCAAAGAGCTGGATTCAAAGTTGAACGGCTTCAATCTCATGCTAAGACACAAAAGCAGCATCACAGCATCAGATGAGTTATAAGCTCAAAATGGTTCCTTGTCACTGGTCAAAAAAAGGATTCTAGATACCTAGATCAGATATTGACACACATATATGATAGAGAGTGTACATAATTGTCAGGGCAGATGAATCCAACCCAAAATTGACATGTGGATACCATTTATTATCCAGTAAGTGCAGTGAACACATCCATCCTACCTAAACAACAACCTTCTTGTGTACTCTGCCATTGTGCACTTACTGCCTCCTGCTTGACAGGTTTTGCTCAGGGACAGCTGTTTTCCTCAGACAATTAAACTCCCTGGAGAAAGTCAAATAAAACCCCTTTCTATGATGCTGCATAAATACTCTTTTATAAATGGAAATGTGGGGTGCCACTAAGACAGATGTTCAGGGAAAAGCTCCAGTCAAATCTACCAGTCATTAAGCCATGTCGGGAATGCCAGAACAAGCATGAAAGATCCTGCTTAGTCTCTTTCATACAGTGGCTCTTAATAATGAGCATATAATAAATGTACAGTCTGGAGAATTTACTATACAGTATCCAATAGATTTATATAGTCATAAACCTGTACAGCACTGCTTCTATGATTTACAACAGTCTTTACTAATTATGAAGCTATGCCTGGAACCTGAGAAGTAAAAGGTGAACGTTACCAGACCAGTTGTACAGTGAGACTATACAAATGCACATTTGCCAAAGCAGTTTTGAATTGCTTGTTAACAGACAGTCATTGCAAACAACCATATATTTTGGCCTGCTCTTATGAAAAGCATCAAAACCAGAAACCTAGGAAGTTTGTGGGATGGTGTTTTATTGTGATAGAGTTTAGAGATAAGGAGTCTGAAATGGACAGTCAATGAAACAAACAACTGCTACTTTCTGCCTGGATGGTAGGTGATTTGACTTGGTAGCTTACCTGATCCTTTCACAAGTCTATACTTCTGATTTCCTAAACAGAAAACACCATGGGAAATACTGTAACTTACTGCAGGACAGGCCTCTCATGACCTAAATGGGACAGGAGGATGTTTACTTCATAGAAGTTTTCCAGAATAGATATTTAATTTTGTCGTTACTGAGCATATTAAAATGACTATTTCAGAAAGGACTATTTGTCATTAATAGGAATTACCTGGGCATCGTGGGCAGCACAGCTGTGGTACATGCACAGGGGAAGCACAGTGTAGACTTGGGCATCTTATTCTGCTGCACAAAACATTTCCATTCTGCAGGGGGAACATAGTACATAGTATTTTAATGAAATGTGCTATCTTACAAATTTCTGTGTTCTCTACTCTGCATCCAAACATTTTTTTTTAAATGCCTTTTTATAACAATCTAGTTTCACTCACACCAAGATATGCCCAGATACTTCCACTGCCTTTGAATTTATGCTGGAGGTCAGAAATCCTTAAAAATCTTAAAATCAGAGGAAGTGTCTAAAAATGGTTAGCAACAATCTCCATTTCTCTTTTTCTTTCCACTTGTATTTTCCTTTTGAGCAGATTATGCTTAGGAATTGCATTTCCAAAACTAAGACATGGATAAATGGTAGGCCTCTGAGATAGCCCCTACTGAGGGTTAGTTCAAGACCACAAGAGACAATAGCATCTGTAATTGTTCCTGAAAACTGTGGAGAGTCTTTTGTTTTCATTTTATTGTTTTCCCAGTAGACAAAAAACCTAGACGGGAAGTAGCCATTTTTCTAAGAAGTATGACTTAAGTCCTGGGAATAGGGTTCATTATTCATGTCACTAACATAATATTCTATTTGACCACATCTAAGTTTGATTTATAACTAGAACACAGAGAATTTTCATTCTCTGGTGTCTGTAACCAGTAAAGACCATCCATTTCAAATTCCCACTTCCCATCTATAATTCATCCTCTTAATTTACCTCTGAGTTGCTCACGTTTATAACAAGAAAGATCTTTCAGCATGAACATTAAGTTATGACTGTAGTTTTAGGTGGTGTCAGGACTAAACCCACTTTATTTTCATATGCCCTCTGAACCACTGAAATGTTTTCAGTGGATGTGCAGACTCCCCTAGACAGCAGATGTATAGGCCGTTCTAGTCATCTCTTTCAAAACAATTCATTGACAAATATTGCAGACCACAGGCTGGAATCCTACTGTTAGATCACTGCTAGCCACAAACTATAGTTGTGCATCTGCTTTGGAAAGAGACACTAAAAATTATTATCACCATCTGTTTCCAGTAAGAACTGAAATGAAATATACTGATTTTGTAGAAGAGGAGGAAATTTTAGACTGTAGGATCTTCACAGAATAGGGACTATCTCTGGTCTGCACAGCTGCTTCCCCAGCAGACATGGGAGCCTGTGAAGCACTGCTGTAGAAGAAAGGATGCCACTGCCTGCACACTGCTTCATATTGCTGACTGGTCCCATTCTATGACCTCACTCTTTTTCATTTTAAGTCCTGTGGAATCTCCTGAGGTGAATGTTTACTTTCTGTGCATGATCAGCTGTGATAAAATTCTGCAGGCCAACTTTGCTGCTCCACACTGCCAGCCAGACTCCACTGTGTGCTGCAGGACAGAGCTATTTTAACTGATCAGTGAGACTGATCTTATGCCTACATTCACAGTGATAGCTGGGAGAACAGCCCCACTGACCAGAGCAGGACTCAAGAGCTGGTCAGTCTCTCTAAGCCAGGCCCAAGGTCACATTTCTGCATCAAGTACATCCTGCATCAATGGAGTATTGGCCATTTAGCCTGAGGTCTGCAGATATGACTATGAACACAAGCAAAAGCAACAAACTGCTGTATTTTAGGGAGTCAAATAATGATCTGACAAATTGTAAGAGCTCAATTTTACTTGACAGTAACAGTCAACAGGCTCCGCTATGGACTGGGGGTGGAGGAGGGGTTGTAAAAAGAAGGGGGAACAGGGTGAGAACACTGAATTATATTTAGTTTTATTCTGGTTTAGGTATGTATCTTATATGTTGTAAAAACACAATTCTATACACACAAAACCAGGAAAGCTGGGTTGTTTTTTTTTAATTTTTTTTTTTCTTTTCTTTTTTTTTTTTTTTTTTAAAGCCAGGCTGAGTAACTTGGCCTCTGTTTAGTTAATTTGCCTCATCTTTTTCTTAAACACCAGAAGCGTGTGTGCTGGGGGGATGGACAGACAGACTGTTTAGAGACAGAGCAGAGATCTCTGTCTGTTGCCTGGCTGATGTGACTTCTGTGCAGACATCATGTGGATCACAATGTCTGTGGCCAGCAAAGACATTTTGATACCCTGGACATAGAGCATAGAGACCCCTGAGGATTTTTTTGCTTTTCTCTGCAGTGTGAGGGACTCAGCTGCTGCATCAGACTCCACAGATCCTCTGCCTACCTGCCTAGGAATCATACGTGGTTTACACTTAGATCTCTCTTACTTGCTATCTGTAGCACACTTTAATCTTTTACACTGTCATATTTGGTTTATGGTCTGTGCTTGTGCTATGTCATGATATGTTTTCTAATGCCTTTATTTTGTTAAAATTATAAATTGTTGAGGGTTTCCTGAAGGAAACTTCACGAAACTGAAGCTTCAGGAGCTTTTATGGTAGGTCAGTGCACTGAGGGCATGATTTTGGCCAGGACAAAGCTCAAAGGAGAGGGTGGATGCCACAGTTGCTATTTGTAATCTTCCTTCTAGACGACAAGATCACATTCAAGAGATCCCTCAGCATCCTCACTGCTGAAGTTATCCCAGGTTACATTTTGCACCTTCATGGTACACCAAAGGTAAAACACAACAAACAAGGGATTAGAGTCAAATCCACTGCTGAGCTGCATGTACTGGGAACTACAATAAGCAGTATGGTAGTATTTCCTTCTTTACTAAATCTGCTGCCCTGAACTATCACTTTGTTTTCCACATTCACGTTAAAAATTAAACAGATACTGCTTTTTGGAGGTTCACAGTGTGTGGGTATGTCTGGGTTCCAGTAATGTTGTCTAGAGGAGCTGACCAGGCACTTTCCTATCCCTCCAAATTGTCTAACATGTCTCTAAAAATCATTGAGCATTTATTTCTATCCGGACCTCTAGGATTTCCAGTTAATTTTTTCCCCTCCTCCCAAGACACATTCTTCCAGTGACTTAATGAGTGTTTTACTCCACACAAACTCTTGAGGGAGTTTTCAACTTTGCATATACATCAACAAAAGTTGAGCGGAAACTCCTTTTTGCTCTAAACAAAGACTTTTCCTTCCCTTCCTACTACATTGCTTTTTCTCTCACAGCTGAATTCTGCAGCTAAACTTGTGGGACTATTGTTTGTACACTGAATTGTAGTAGCAGATTCCCTCAGAGCAAATGCTGCACAGGGACCCAGTATTTTACACTTGCAGGGAGGGAAAATAGCAAGGAATAATTTTTTCTGCATTAAATATAGCAGACAGATCTCAGCGTCTGGAGTATCTCATGTGTTAGTGATTAAGATCCTTTATTGTTTATTTTAAAGTACTCTAACGGACATAAACTGCCTTCATTTTTGTGCCTCCTCCCAGCTGTATATGACATACTATGGGGATCTCTGCTGTGTTTTTGCATCAGCCATCAACTGATGGGAGCTCTTTCATGTCCTATCCAATTCTCTCTGCTCTTCATAACCTTTTCTCATGTTTCATCATCTCATTCTTCTTTGACTGACTTTTACTAACAGTGATATCTAAGCCGGTTTCTTCAGCACTTTAGGGCAGCAGATGCTTTGAATGGAAGATGTTGGCACTGTACATAGATCAAAGTACCAAAGTCAGTTTCAGCATAATCAACCATATTGGTGCAACTGCAAAGATTATACTTAGGTAGTGGGGCCTGATCGGTCGAGATGCAATGCCCAGCATCCACAAAGCTTCTGGCTAATTAAGGAGTCATTTTGTCTATGCTATGCAGGTATTTTTTGACAGTATTGGTCTCCTCTGTTAATATTTTCCTTTCACTAGGATCACCTGCCTCTATTTCCTGCAGCATGACCAGAACCCACTAGTGAAAACAGGTTTGGGTTTTGTCAAATGGTAGCTACATCAGGAAGGATTCTAGTCAATGAAACAAGTAGGAGTTGTAGTTTCAATAACTCAGCAATCCTACCTCTGAACAAAGACAATTAACGCAGTAAATAAGGCCATAGGGTTCTAGATAAGGATGCCATCTTTCTCCTACATGGTATTTCTTATCTTGAAACACACAGTATGTATCTGAATCTGTAAAAGAGTAAAAAATTGAAAGAGCTACGAATGAAAATTTCCATTCCATGTTAATGAAGTATATTTAGATGTGAAGAGTTTTCTGTAAACTACTTTTTCTTTTCCTAGAGAATTATACAACACACACAACAGAAAGACCCTTAATTCCACATGCTGTTTTTTCTAACCTCCCAAACCAAAATAAATGACATGGCCTCCCATTTTTCCAAAATTGCAACTCCTTAAATGATGCATACAGGTGAGTTTATCCTTTCACCTGTTTGGGTAAGAAAATTTAAGTGCCTGATCACTCAGACAGGCTAATAAGAAACAAAAACTCTTCACTGCAAAACCAAAGCAATTGGTCCAACTCAGGAAAATCCCAGGTTGTACTGCCGAGAGATATTGAAATAATTTATGCATCAACTTTGAAAATATTTTAAAATCTTTTGTTCACTAAGCACTTCTGATCTTGCAGTTGCAGAAATCCACGTCTGAATCCTGTCAAACATTATTTTCCTGTCCCTTCCTGTCACATTATGGTTTCATATTGAAACTTCAAATCTCTACAATAAAAGGGTGTTTCTTATGCGTTTCCATGTGGGAATTCCTTTCTGTCACCTTAATGATATCCAAATTCAGTTAAATTCATTACCCACAGTACAGATTATACTTCAGAATATCTTAACAAAATACTTATCTTCCATGTGATAATTCAAGTCAGGCACAGTCTTCACATTTACTGGGTAGAAGAAAGTAGCCAGAGCTAGGGACTGTTAGTAGAAGCTGTGATCTACTTTCCCCTCACATAGAAGCATGACAAATGAAACACAGATATGAAAAAGCAGACAACTGGAATTTGGTAATTTCTCACACTGTTCTTTCTTTGAACAAGGTTCCTGCACATGGTTTTCCTGTGAGTGCATTCAATGGGACAGAAGGCTTTTCTGGAACTCAGTCTCTTTTGTTTTCCTCCCATCTATTTCCTTGGAAGCAGAAGCTGCTGAGACTGACGCTAAAAATTTTAATGATTTCTCAAGGACAAGTAATGTCTTTTGCAAGAAGGCCAAAACCCAATCTATGCAGGTAGGGAGGGACCTAGTAATAAGGCTGAAGCAGTCAGTAACTCCTAGACTTATTTGGGTAGCTATTCCTCCTTGCCATGATTTCTGAAATGCATTAACATCTCCAACACATGACAGGCTTTGGAGAAATGCTCCCTTTATTTTGTTTGTATTCTTTTCAATTCTTCTCACCAAATTTTTGACAGTTTTTAAAGAAAGCGACTCCTAATTTTTTCAAAGGATGTTGAGAATCTAATCCCGTTCATATGAGGTTGCTTTTACAAAATAACACAACAGTCTTGGACAAGCTTTACACTAGCTGAAAACTTCCAGCACAATAATCTTACACATGGGACAGATCCAGATAATCTGTCAGATGTTTACAGAGGTTACTAAATAGAACTAAGCATGCTCCTGACTCAGGGTATTTGAAACAAAACAGATTTTCCAACTGATGTGTTATGTTCTTTATGACACACGATAACCTGTACAGCTTTAGGAAAATGTACCCTATATGTGGGTGTGACCTGATTCTACTAAATACAGGATTAGAAGGAGGAAGAATGTTAAAAGGTTTAGGACGTTCTTTTCTGAACCACATCTGAAAATACAAAGAAAATATCCAGTTTAGGTGAATGTGACAGCTTTGTTTGAAGTCTACTTACATTTTACTTGTTCTAGTTTACCTCCATCTATGGAAAGGAGACAGAGCACACCAAAAAAGATAGAATTAAAATCCTCCAATATCCACTTTCTTTCCATCTTTATCGTCAAAAGGAAAGGAAAGACCCTCCGAGAAGAGAATGCTGAGCTGTTGGGGAAAAAAAAAATAATTTATTAAAGTAAAATCTTGTAAGATATCCAATTATTTCATCCAGCACACAGAAATCCTTAACTGCCAGAAGAAAAAAAATATGTCTGTATCATGAATATTTCTTTCATGGAAACAGCTTTTCCTTCAGATCATTTAATTTTTGGAAAAGGGGCTACATTCCTATTCATAAAAGCTGAAAACTGAATATTCCTTCTAAAAATGTCCTTATTTTATTTCAAAGCAATCTGGCAAGTAAGCAATCTAAATTCTTAAAAGTTCTCTTTCCCAAGAAACTAGTCTGGGATATGTTCTTGTAGAGCATCACTTTTATATGTATCTTTGGTGTCAGTTGCATCATGTTTGCTTCATCCTAAAGTTAATTTTGGGTATATCCCTGGAGTACAAGTCCTGCACTGTGGAAATCCCTGTTCAGGGTGAGCCACTGGCCCTGCTGCAGCCAGTGGGAGTTTTCCTCACCATATCTAGTAGGCTTCTACCACTATTCAGCTCACCCCTTTGCCCCTCTCCCAGCCATTATTGTTCTGGTACTGTGCATAATTAATTTTTCTGGAGTTAACCCTTCTGCTGCCTTGACAGCTGAGAGTAGAATGGGGAAATGACTTGCCATCTTCATTCCTGTGGGTCTTTAATGCCACAATCCTGCATGTGGAGCAAAGCTTAATGTATTCTTCTCTGTCTGGTGCAGAGCTAGTATTGTACTTGCTGCATGTGCCATTCTGTTTTTTTTTCTGGGTTTTAACAAGTGAATTATTTTACAGAAATAATTAACTAATTACTAAAGTAGTTTTTTAAAAATACAGCCAACTTAAAATTCTACTATTTTGATGCTCTAGTGTTTATGAGCATTCATTACAAAAGTCTTATCTTCCCAGAGAGCATTTGTCCATAACTTACAATGTTGGAAAGATTCGGGTGTGATTTTAAAAGCATTGATATGGACTCACTATTAGTTTTACAGAAGTTTAAAAAACCCAAGAAGAGTCACTTTTGGAAAAATGAGCAGTCTGTTTTGTAAACGAATTTGACCTCTTCAGATCTCATGTAAATAACAGAACTGCATATAAATATGTTCAAACTCATAAATAATCAAGGCAAAAAAAAATATTATATATATATATAAGTAAAATGGTGGATAACTTAAAGAAACCAAACCAAACTCAAAGAAACCAAGTTAATAAGCCCTCAAAATGAATAATCTTCCTATTAAGACTGTTGGGACCTAGGATACTGTAACAAAGGGTGTCTGATCTGATTTTTTCAGCGGCTTCATTGCCTTCACTGTTCAAGAATTCTCTGTATTCCCAAACTGCAACCACAATGGACATCTTCCTTAACTGACTAAACCTGTGCCACTACTCTGTACTCAGTAAGCTCATTCAAAACAATGCAAATTGCCTCTGAAAATGTTTTTAAAAAACATTATTTAAAGCACACTCCCTACTTAGTAACGAAGTGTAACTTTCCATTTATTCTGCAAGTTGAGAATAATGTTTCAATTCCAGAAGAAGAGTTTAAGTAATTTTTCCCTTTCAACGTATTCAAGTCACATAGGGCATTTTTGAAGCCATTCTTTTAAGAACCTGTCTAACATTAAAACCTCGCAATTTAGTCCCAGGACATCATGCATGGATTGAGAACAACAGTAGCACATCACTGGGACTAGCAGAAATGTGAATGTTTAAGTATTTCAGCCTTTCAGGGACTGCTTAAGCAAACAATAATTATAAATGGTGTAGAATTATCCTTTTTTGCAGCACCTTATCTGTTAGCTAGGTTGGTTAGTTGGAATAGAAAGGCTCAGAAATCCACCCATTTTAATTGCCAGTTCTTCAAAAGGAAGAACATTATAGAACTTGGAAAACATTATAAAACTGCTTGTTCTCAGAAATGCTGCACAGTAAAGTGAGATGGAGGAGTTAATAACAGAAATGGAATGGAGACTTTTGACATCTTTCTTAATTCTCTTAAATTTCTGTATTGTTGTTACTCCAAACATAAACACATACTTTTCACTATTAGCACACTCCCTCTATTTCCCCAAAGGGCAATATCTTAAAAATATTCCTGGATTTAAATAATCCAGTTAGTATTAGCCTGATAATTATTGGTGTATTTTCTGCATTGTAAAAACAATTAAAGTGATCCACATCTTATATTAATTACTTAGTGGAATAAAGCAGATGGGGCTCTGTTCAACGTTTCGCCCTCCAAAGAGCCCGGTTTTGTAAGAAGCAGCGTCTGACTTCGCCACCTTTTACTATTAGTGACAAAAACCCGCAAAATCAAAAAACGGCAGTGCCGAGGGCAACTGGCAGAGGCTGCAAGGCGCGGGGCTGCGGTGTTGCAGCGGCAGACGGCTCAGCTCCGACGGCCGCGCTCCCCTCCATCACCCGCAGCGCTAATCTTCTCCCTTCTCTCTTCCCGAGGCTTTATCCCTGCGGCGCGTCCGCCCGCTGCCGTCGGGAGGTAGCTGTAGGCAGGCGGGTCTCCATCTGCGCAGCGGCCGCAGCCTCCTCGCTCTCGCTGCCCTGACATAACAACCGCCCCTCGGCCGCCAGCCCGAGGAGGGCCCGCCGCCCCGCTCGGGACCGGGAGGGGAGCTCGGCTCGGCGCTGCCCCCCTGCCCCGACCAGGTGCCGGCGCTGCTCCGAGGGGGCGGCGGGACATCGACCGGCGAAACGGGACAGACGGAACACCCGGGAGACGTCGAGTCCCCGCGCTGGGCTGTCTGTGCCGCGGCCTCGGGCGTAGCTGCGGCAGCGGGACGGCACCTTCCGCGAGGCCTCGTCTCGGACAGCAAAGCTCACAAACCTGGGGCAGGGCTGGAGGCCTGCACTCCGCAGGGCTGGTGGCTGGAGCGCTCCACTCCGCTCGGAGAACGCCGCGAACAGCGCTCGGGCTGGGCAACCGCGTGGCTCCGCGCTCCTCTCCGCCGGGGTACGGGGGGGTCCGGCCAGGCGGCTCCGCTGCTCCCTCACGTAGCCATAATCTTCTCCCGCAGCTTTTAGGTGTCCCCTTCGATTCGGCGGGGGGGGGTCGGTGGGGGGGGCAAGCAGGGGACGGACGAGTCCTGGCACCGCCGCCGCCAGCCCTCGACCTCCGACTGATGGACGGGAGCGGAGAGGGGGGGATCCGCTACGGCCGAGCTGCGGGGTGGGCGCCCCGGAAGGTCCCGGGGTGGGGCACCTGCCACTGCCTCCTGTCCCGGCGGGGAGCGCAGCGAGGCCCCGAGGCCGACGGAGGCTCGGCGGCGGGTCCTGCCTCGCAGCCCCGCCGGCAGCGACCAGCGGCGAGAGGCGGAGTGAGCAGGTCCGCCCCGGCCCCCTCCTCGCCCGCGCCCCGCGCCCGCCGCCCGGCACAGCGGCGTGACAAACATGGCCGGGGTGGGGCCGCTCGCCATGGGGGGCCGCGGAGAGGGGAGACATCGGACTCGGGGCTCGAAGCCCGCCCGTCCTACGGGCTGTCCTCCCGCCCGCAGAACCAGCTGCGGGCCGCGGGACCCGCACCCGGGGGGTGGGGCCGTGCTCCGGTGCCTTCAAACGAGCTGCGAGTTGAGTGATCGTGGCCACTTTTCCTCTGCGGGAACAGAGCCCCACGGGTGGCCTTCTTGGAGAGCGGACTACACACAGAGACAGCTCTTTAATGGGCTTCTCCTAGGCGGGGTGCCCTCCGAAACAGACCCGACGGAGTTAGCATCCACTGGGATCTGCCAGACCCCTTCAGCTGATACCCTCTGGTCTGATTCATTGTGTTAGAAGGTTTCAAGGTCACATTGAGATTCTGGTGGAACCAAATTAAACCCATGACTCATTATATGCTTGGTCAAACATTCTTTTTCTGTCTTCTTGTAGTCCCTGTAACTAATCAGTGAACTCTTGACAAATGATTTGAGAAAAAGGGTGAGGTATGAAAAGACATCATGTTGAGAAACAAATTACAGCCTACTTCCCCTAGTTTGGGATCAGGGTGTTTGGGAAGCACTGCTGGGAGGTCATACACCTCTCAGGCTTAGTAGATACTTTCAGAAGGCTGAAAATGGAGCAGAATTTTAGTTTCTTCCATTGTACCTTAGCTGGACAAAACACTGAAGGTACAGTGTATGGTGAAACCTTTCACTAGCATGAGAAAAGGATAGTTGACTTACTACGGCTTTTGTAGTGTGACTTGATGAGTAACCAAGGCTGTGTGTCAGTCAAATGCAACTGTATAACTTTTAATATTAAAGTACGAAAAGATAAAGTTTTGGAGCTAAGCATTTTGAAAACACTGTTCCATGCCTACTTCTGTGTCTCTCTGCCAGTCTGCCTTGCTGTGCACAGGCAGTAATCCATGTTCCTAAGGAAAAAACATTCCTTAAAGCTCTTAGTCCTCTGTGTGATGCTTACGGCTGCAGACTGATAGTTTTGGAAGAGCCGCTGTATGAAACAGGGATGTAAACAGAGAAAAAAAATGGTAACGATGAATCAGAAGTATGATTGTAACTTGCACATGAAAGCAGAGAACCTGCGCTGTGCAAGCTCCAGTCCCACAGGGAGATATCCATGCTCATGGAGCAGAGTTAAGCACATGCATGTGCTTCTAAATTGTGGGCTTGTAATAATGTTTTTCCTTTAGATGTTGTGCTGAGTTAGACTGTGCAGGATCAGCCTGTGAGATAAATTGCGTATGAATAACATAGACACTCAGATTTGTGACTGATCTTATTGCAAATCTTTGTGGGTAGGAATCCACAGGTCTTTGTAGACAGGCTTAATAGTTTGGGTTGATAGCAGCTACATTACTTTACTAAATGCACCTTTGGTCCTAGTCAGAGCTCAGTTTTACTGCAGAGACATCCTCCAGAGCAATCCACCCAATACAGCTACCCAACTGTGTCACTGTTCTCTAGACAGCATTTACTCCATGTATTCTCTTCTCTGTGCTGATACAAAGTCCAGTGTGTGTAAAGACAACAGTAATTGTTGCAGTACTCTTTATGCCAGTGTAGTAGTAAATAGAAGTGAAATATTTTCTATAGACTGTGTGACCTGAATTCCTTTGCAGAGGGATTCTTTGAAAATAAATTCCTTATTTGGCCTGAAGAACGCTTTGGGAAAGTTGCTGTAGATGCCAGCACTTTCCACTGCATTCTGCAAGAGTGTTTCAGAAGATGCTGCTGTCTCTGGAGATACTAATTCTGGTGCAAGACCTTTGCTGAACATAGAGATATTTGAACTGGAGTTCTTTGCCTACTCTGGCAGATTTTGGTTGTAGAGAATTGGCTGTAAGAGCTTTTCTCTCAAGTGAGGTTTTGGGACTCACTGAACTGGCAACTTGGTGGAAACCTGGACTTCCAAGGGCAGGCTGCTCTAGTCTGATTCCCAGTCCTGGTCCTGCTGCTCAAGCTGTTCATCAGTTGCTAGGATATCTCTGAGGGCTTTTGACTGAAGATGCAGTCTGGCATCTCTCTTGGTCACATAGGGTGCTGTGTCTGTTTCTTGTCCTTCATCTTCCCATGGCATAGTGCTGCAGCAAGGGTTGTGGTTGTCAGGCCAAAGGATAATGTGGCATATGCTGGACATTGTGAATGTTCACAGGTGGCTTCTTGGTGAGTGACCTTTTTGAGCTGGCAAGTTTTGCCGGTGCCCCTGGATCCTGGTAGCACTATGCCCATGCCTGAGCTGTTCCAGCTCCGGCCAAGCTTCACCAAGGAGTACAAGGACAAGGCACTACTCTTCGTGTGTTGCCACAACCTGTTATACTGTGCTTTCTCTCACATCGAACACAGCCCCATGATAGGGGTCTGTCTTACCCCCTTAGACCACAGCACTGATGTCTTAGCAAACTCCTTGCTCTGTGCTCTTGCTCAGCAGTGGGCTGTTACTGCAGCTTGTGAAGTTCAGGACTGCTGCACGTGTGACACAGAGAGCACTGGTAAAGCATCAGATCTGCAGCTGTTACCCTTCATTATGCAAGCAGAACTCACTACTCGAATATGTTCTTCATTCTGGTATCCAGACAGGAAAGAATTGCTCCTGGTTGAAGGATGCCCTAAGTTTTTAAAAGCACAGAGATTTATTCATGCAATTCTCATCAAAGATAACTGACTATTTTTTTCTTCTGCTTATCTATGGTCAAATTTTCACTCTAAAAATGTATGAAAGGAGATTCTCAGTGTAATGAATTCCTTTGATTTCTGTATTTCCATAGATTCAGTAAAGTGCTTTGGAAAATGTATCTTAAGATGCTAAAAATTATTCCCGGGATTTTATAACAATCTCTAAATTACTTTTTGTGGTTTGGATCAGCCCCTCCAGTTATCATACTGGGAATACAATCTGGATGTTTGCCAATCAGGCTTCACATATACTGTTCAACAAAAAGGGTTTCAGATGTGCATGATTTTGTGATTACGGCATGGGATGGTCATGAGCATTCTCCACCCTCCTGTTTTTCTATAGCATGAACTTCATCCACAATGTGTTATCAGTGCTCTAGCACTAGAAATTTATTTATTTTTTTGCCAGTGAGACAGATGGATGTAGTGAGTCTAAGATTTCAATTCCATTTGCTAAACAATAACAGCATTACATGAAATGTCAAACTGCAGCCCAATTCCTCATTACCTTGTCGTGGATATATTCACATGGGACTGAAAAGTAGCTGAAAGTCTTTCATTGTTCTGTCAAAAAATGCAAATAAAATACATGTCTTTAAATTTAACTTCCAAATACACAAGTGAGAAGAAACTCACAAAACCTGCCAGCAGCAATGAAAATGCAGGAGAAGGGAACCACACAATGTTTCATTCCATCCTAGAGTAAATTACACTTTGCTAGGTGGGGTGTTGAGAATCCCAATGTGTAGGTGTAGAATAAATATATGCACTCAGAGGTGAGGCCCTCCTGAATTTTGCATGTGCTCATCATTTCCTCAAAGTATTCATCTGCAGATGTTTCTAAACCTATTCTATTCTATTCTATTCTATTCTATTCTATTCTATTCTATTCTATTCTAATCTATCCCAGATATTTATAAGATACCTATTACCACCACAGTGTGTGTGCAGCTGTAATTATGATCCCATAATTCTCTTTCATGTCTGTCATGTCAAAAACTTCAAGACAATTTGTAGGAATATAGATTTCTTTGGTATATTTATGAGATGTATGAATAGCAAGTTCAAACTTTCATCTATAATTCCTGTATGGGCAGTGTTTTGTGGCCAGGAAGCACAATTAGTGCTTCCAGTAAAGTGTAAATCCCTATAACATGGAATAGCAACTCAGTGACTATTTTCAGCAATTGAAAAGCAACATCAAAGAATTTGCATAAGTGATTATTTCTGAGTTCTGTGATCAGCTTCACCTTAATTGTATTTTCACTGCCACAGCAGAAGGTGGCATAGTTCACATGAAAACAATATATGTTCTTTCTTGCCATTGCAATTGTTGGCTAGAATCACAATTGATAAAATTTTTCAGGAGTTTGAAAGAATCCCAGTGATTAGCTCTTACTCCTGCTATGCACACGAAATGCCAGAACAAATCTTACAGATTAATCATACCATGATAAAGATCCACTTGCTGAGGCATTTCTTTGCAGCTGGCATCCACCAGACAAACCCAATCAATCCTATCTCACAATGCATGACAGAAGGAGTCAAGGCAGGCTGAATGAAGCTCCAATTGCAATTCAAGTATACTTTTATAAACTGTAATTAGTGCTGCTGATCTCAATTTGGCAAGCCAAAAACAATAACACATTACCAAACACCTTGGGCATGATGTAGTTCTTTTGCTTAGAAATTTGCTGGTATGAGAGTTCTTTTGAAACCCATTAGTAAAACTGAACTTGCCAAATGATTGATCACTTCTCTAGGAAGAACAAAGTCAAATATGTGCCAGCATAGAGCCAGAGCCTGCCAGGTGCTGAGGACTTGCAAATCCCATTGCTACCAGTAAGAGCCGAGGACACAAAGTCCTTCGTGTAACTGAGCTCAGTTGTAAAATGAACTAATAGCTGTGGAAGTGTCTTTCCCTCTGATAACTATAGTGTGTATTTACTCATAACAGACCCTAACATGTTGACTTGCACTAAACTGTGATGCCAGCCTGCTTAATTCTGACTGCAGGCTTAGGAAAATCCAAGCCAGCCCCTGCCTCATTGTCTGACTGACCGTGAGGACACTCACCAGCACTGAGTTAGGCTAGAGAGGGACACCACTCCTTTCTCTTGTCATGTTCACAAAGCCAGTCTTGAACTTTCCTTTACCAGAACATGGTGATCCTTTCATGTGAACAAAATTGTAGAGAGACAGAAAAAATAGCTGAGCTGTATCAAAAAGTCACAAGGAATTTTCAACAGAGGATAGGAACAGTGGAAATGTCCAAGAGGATAATGGTGAAATTAGAAATGGCTCTTTGAAAATAACCAGCTACAGAATAAAGTTTAAAGCAATGAAAGGGAGGACTTCATTTCATCATTAAAAACATCAGTATAAAATACATGGAGAAAAACAAACTGTGCAGACACTGTTGCTAGTGGGCAGGCTTTTAAAGTATTAATGGAACGTCACAGAACAAGAGTTTCTTTTATTCGTTTTTATCCCAGCTCCCTGCTTTCAAGGTTCTTGTGTGAAAATACAGCAGTTTGCAAGGCTGTGAAATTATCAGACTGGACCAATGCCAGTACAAACCAATTTATTGGAGTCCAGCAATTAACGAAAACCTAGAAAGCTTGATTAATTGTGGCACTGCTCAGCAGGGAGCATTGAGAAAAAAAATCATGGGACTCCATGAGTGTCTGTGTTTCATATACCAATTTACATTATATGTAAAGAAAAGTTTATTCTCTGTAAATACCCTTACTTTATTCTTTTGCATCATGTAGAAAGAATAATCACAATGCCATGTGAGAAAATTCTTGTTGATGGTTCTCTGGATAATTATTTCATAGTAGTTGTTATCCTGTTATGTATTTTTTTTGCTACTGAATTTATATCTCATTGTAACCCCAACAATAGGATATATTATTTTAAAACATGCTTTTGTTAAGCTTCTCTCTGGAGGGACATACTGAGAATCCAACACTGCTCTGTTTCCTTCTATTTCTTCAAATATAGATGTATGCAAGAAAGATGATGGTTTGGTAGTTGTTCAGAATTATTTAGGATAGAAAAGCAGCAAACAAATAGTTGGGCTGAGAAGCAGTTTAGCAGGGCAGAGTATGTTGAGTGAAATGAAATCCTGGATGGAGTCTGAGGAGGCAGACATTATGAGAAGCAACTACAAAGCATAATTTAGGTGTTAGCTGATTTTATTATGATATTATTAACAAATAGTATCCACATTGTTTGTTTTATCGTAAGGCTTATCATAAAAGTCTATGCATAAGGCAGAATTAAAAGATCTAATTCCTAGATGCCTTAGTGGCACATGAATCACCTTTAGTATAGATAACAGAGAAGAAAATAAATACTCTAGCTCAGTGTGATGTACCACTGCAGCATATTGTAATAGGTAGTACAAAACACTGGATCTGATTCATCCTAGTTCTCCTTACATCAAAATAATTTAATGGTTAGTACTGGAAAAAAAGCTGTTTAAAGATAAAAAATAGTGGTAATAGAATTGTCCCTCCTGCCCAGTGACAAGGAAAAGAAAAATACATAAAAATATTTTTACCTTTTCAACATCATTTTGTATCCTAATATGCATCCAACCACAACACTGTCACATTCTCAGATTTAAAGAGTGAAATCAACAGACAGGATTAAATCACATTAGGCAGCAGTGATAATAGAGTCTGGGCATGCAGAACATCCTGGCAAGCCTCTAGCTGGGGTGATTTGGGACATTCAATGAGGTAGGAAAGGCTGTCTCCTCCAATTCTACTGTATGTAGTAGGATTTAAAGTATTTTTTTAAAGATATTTGCAGTGGAAATCAGTTTGTCGGAGGTCATCTAATTGAATCTACAGCCCTGGCAACCCATCACAAAGGCTGCCAGGAATGACTGAGTTGCTAATGCTTAACTGTGAATACCCAGCAGGGGTCCTCCGCAGGCCTGAATACAGTCAATTATGTTATTTTTCTAAATATTAGTGACTCAGCTGTCTCTGCTTGTGAAGAGTTGCCAGGGTCACAGATACAATCAGACAGATCCTCCCGCCCCTTCATTTCTAAGAGATGGGGAGAGTCTTTTAAATGTTGCACTGAATAATCTTGAAGTGGAGGGAAAGGTGCTCACAGGCTGCTCTGCTTTTCCAGGGTGGGTGCGTAGCGTCTCCCTGTTTTGAGGGGTGCCAGGGACTAGGCAAGGTATTCTGCAAATGCTTGGGTGTGGAGCAGGGAGCACTGCTCAATGTGAGCAGCCTCTCAGCTCTGTGATGTGAATACAGTTATCAAAGTTTAGCTTAACAGGCAGTAGGGCTGAGATGTTACAAAAGACAGAGGTACTAGCAGCTTATCTCACCCCTTTAACACTTTTCTGTTCTTTCTGTCTTCTCTCCCTCCCACCTCTCATTGTACTCCAAATATCTCTGTGAAAGGAATGTTTCTATGTACTGTAACAATTCAGTTTTCTGCTTTCCTTTGTAGACTCATCAAGGAGAGACAAGAGTGGTGATTAAGGAGTGCATTCATGGTCTGGAGGGCTCTTCCCTGACACTTACAGATGCCTCAGCAGCCACAATCCTTTCCCCTCTACACAGAGCTCTGCAAATATTTCAGGGTTTTGCTTGTAACATCCTCAGTTTTTGCCAAAAAGACTCTTTTCCAAAGCCCAGCTTTCATCAGAAACAGCATCCCTTTCCCTGTGGTCCATAGCCCAGCTCTTATCAACAGTTTTTGGCAGAAGGGAAAAATCCCTCTACAACATTTGTCCTTGCATCATTTTGGCCCAAGTTTGAGGTATTGCTTTGGAGTTGGCAAGGTTTCCTAATTTACTGCTGTTAAATTTTATCCAGCTTTAGGAATATTTTGTGGATGTGCCAAATTTCCAGCTATTCTGAACTCATTGCAAATACTTTGCCAGCATGTGTCCAAGTATAATCCAACTTTGATGGTTTTAATGCAAATACAATTTCCCTATAAATGCCTTCAGGCCTGGCATCTGAACTGCAGTGAGCAGGAGTTTAGCTGCTTGGAGCCAAAGACCCAGGAGGTAAGACCTTTATTCCTTTGGGTCCCTGTCTGTCCTAGGGGTGGAAATCCCAGACTGGATCTCTAGTCACCACTGACGTTGCATCTCTGACTTGTTGAACATAACTTATTTGATATGAGAGTGAGGATCTAGGCATTTGCGTGGAATGAGGAGAATCTGGAGTCATAAGCTGTCTTTTGCTATTTAACATCTGTACACTTCAAATGGGGGTATTGGTATTCCAGCTGTGTATGAAATATAGTAGTAGCTAGATAAAACATCAGTGAAAGCAGAACTGAAGTTTCATATATTTAAGTACTGACTTTGAAGAACTGGACATTACCAAAAAGATGCCTTTATAGCTTGTTCTTGCTATAAAAATGGGGGAAACCAAGCCACCTCTGTTACAGAGTTTTGTAACAGAGGTGGAGCTCCCCTAGGGAGAAAGAAAATAACCCAGCAAGGGAGACGAGGCTTGCTGTGTTTAGGCAGCCTGTTCTGATCTGCATGTGCCTCTCAGGAGGAGAGCCCTAGGAAGGTTTTGATGTCCGGCTAATTACCAAGGCCACTGTCTGCCTCCTAGAAGGATATGGTTTGGGCAGCAGCTCTGGCACTCTAACTGAAGAAGAGATGGTTTCCTTGATGTTTTCACTTTTAATTCATTGCCTTCTCTCCATATTGTTGTCATGATGGCAAATACATAGTGTTAAATTCTGTCCTCATGCAGTAATGAGGACTCCATTGTGGAAAACTGGAATCTGGATGTCCTTTATGTTGCAAAGTAATGCGTGACCTACTTTGGTTACAGAAATGATTGAGAAAACAGCATCCTGTCTTGTGCTCCATCTCATCCAAGTATTCATCATTGATGTAAATTGTGATATCCATTGTTAAAAGCAGCTGACAAGCATGCATCAAAAAGAGAAATTAAGATATTTCTAACTTCTGTTTCAGCATATACACCTTTTTTTCTATTGACACTGTCATCCATAATTGTTAATAAAACTTCCTGGTTTTCTGTTTAATAACATTCAGTAACTTAAACTCTTGGCAGAATTATATCAGTAACAAAACCAACATATCAGTCAGTGTGTCCAGGCTTTGTGAGGGGAAAACTTTGTCCTGATTCTATCCTCAAAGAGTTCCACCCTATTCTGTGCATTCAGAGATTCATTATACCACTGATCGGTCGTGAGACATTTTGCAGGCCAAATTCATGGCTAGAAGAAGCAGGCAGGAAAGCACTGGTTCAATTTACTTGAATTCATTAACATCAGCAATTACTCATTTTGGGTTCTTCTGTGCCACAGTTTTTGACTACCTGACAGAACTGGTTTAAAGAATGTGGGACAATATCTGATTTAAGTACAAGAAAATCAGTAATACAAGGGGAAATGTTTTTACACTGATACAGAAAGGTTTAGATTAGATTTTAGGAAGAAATTCTTCCCTGTAAGGGGGATGAGGCCCTGGCACGGTTTGCCTAGAGCAGCTGTGGATTCCCCTGCCCTGGAAGTGCTGAAGGCCAGGTTGGATGAGGCTCTGAGCAACCTGGTTTACTAAAAGGTGTCCCTGCTTATGGCAGAAGGGTGGAACAAGATCTTTAGGGTCTTTTCCAACCCACACCATTCTATGATTCTACAAAAATTACCGTCTTACACAGTACAGTGATGCAGTACAGAACAGAATTGTTATTGTTGTAGCATCCTTAACAATCCTTACACCTGAATCCAGAGGCATGAAGAGGGAGAAGGGAGCAGGACTTCCAGCAGCTCTTAGTTCTATATTTCTCTGCCCAAATGTAGGTGCTTCATTGGAAGTTCTGCTGACAAGAAGGGTACCAGACCTTTGCTCGTCCAATGATTTCATGGCTGGCACTGCTCTTATACTGCACTGTCTTATTTGAAAAAACTTTAAAAATTGCAGACTTTTCAGGTTATCCTTTCTAGAAACAGAGAAACTGAGACACAGTGTGAGGAAATACTTTGTGTGGAGGTACCCGTTACCTCTGAGCAAAATTACAACAGACCTTGTCTCAAGTTTTGGCTTAGTGTGCTACCAACTGAGTGATATTTCTATTAAAAAACATGTTCTTTCATGTATTTATGCATTGCTTTGGGTATTTCAGATCTCAGGAGGACTCAAATCTCTCTCTTCCTCAGTTAAGAAATGGGAGAACTACATATGAGGTGACAACCTTATTTATTCTTCTACCATGACCCTTTAAAACAGAAAGGAGAAGCAGCTGATACTGCAAAAAAGTAACACTGAAACCAAAGCCTCCAAACGCTTGGTAAAAGTTTTTTTAAAAGCCAATCTTCTGCTTACTTTTATTTTAACAGGCCATCTTCCAAACTTACACATGGCTAACTATATTAAAGGGCATGGATTAAACCAGAAAAATTCTCTAAAGCAGACGTGTCGGAGTTGTCCTTAAAATTACAAGTGGAGTGTTTGTTTTCTTTAATACGGAGGGCAGCACCAATAAAAACACCAGGGAAAGGTCAGTATTACTAGATCACATGTCTGCTTTTATCTCAGAGTAGAGTTATTGTAGAATGATTTTTACTTGGAGACTTGAAAGCTGGACTGCATCCTTTCATGCTGAAATAATATCTCCTGCAAGGATTATTGGAGGATATAATGTTTCCTTCAGCTTCTTATTTTCTCCATTCCTGAACTTGGACTCCTGACCTCAACTTTTCTCTGGTTATGACCAAGCATTGGCCTTCAATTGAATAGCAGAGCTTTTTTGCAATCAGATCAGCTTCTGCTTTTGTAATTTCAGACTCATTTTGTGACATTGATATTGTAGATCTTAACTAAAAACCAAACATTTTATATCTTGGGTAATGACAATATAGGAGCTGCCAAGTTTTGCTCCCATGTGTGTAACCATCCAAAACATTCAATATATGTGGCTGGAGTTGGAGGAGTTGTGCACACTTTGCATGGGGGCCCCTTGCTCCTCTTTGTGTCCCTTTTACAGCGCAGCTCTGCACCTGTGCTTTGCTCCGGGAGTCACAAAGAGTCGTCCATGAATGGCAGGTAATTCAAGGTTCATGGTAGCTGAGTCTGGACCCTCTCATTAGTTGAACAGCTAATCAGGCAGAAATCTGTAGGGCTCTGCAGTTAATTACAGGGCACGGTTAGAGGGTGAGTACTAAAAATATCTATTTCTTGGCTATGCCACTGTTGCCTGCTAGAACCAGTGGAGGCTAATTACACTGGATTATCTGCACAGATAAGGTTAGATGTACTATTCAGAAGAATACATAATCGGGGAAGCCTTCTGTTCATGGGACTCATTATTTTTTTTAATTGGATATGATGTGCCTTGTGCTTTCTCTCACTAAAATGAAGATTGAAGTTTGGTTGTGCAGCTACACTATCAGCTTGAGTGTACAGCTATTGATCTTGTAGCCAACAAATTTGAATGTCTTCAAGTGTTTGAGACACCAAAAAAGGTATTGGAATGTAGTTTTGAAATCATATAGCACTGGGCTTAGAACAGTCATTTGTTATCACTGAATCAACTACTTCATGGACATTTCTTATTTGTGTGAGAGTGAAAATAAGGGTAACCAGATACCTCTGCTATATTGTCCTGTAAACACTTGGCCTTTTGTAAATAAGCCACAGCCTTATGGTATTTAAATTACTTTCTGGTGAGAGTGGGACTCTCAGAGTATTGTTCAGGAACACAGACTGAGAGAAGGTTATTTAGCAGAGTCTTTCAAGCTGATTAAACTGTTTTCCAGAACACAAAATATGCCTGGAGAAATGAGACTGCTAGTGAAGTTTTGCCTCTGAATATAGTAGACATTGTCTTCACTCTGAGTGAAGTCAGTGGCAGACGGGTCTCTGGTATAAAAGGAATAGGGAGCAGTATCTATCAAAGAGCATAATTTTGCAGATTTTCCAATATTTGCATTGCAAATACAGGTGAGGACAGTTTAGGAGATTTACACAGACACAAACTATGAATTTGGAAAAAAAATAATGTGCAAAAATGGATGTTTTTTGCAAAGCAGTTTATGCCTTTTGATTGACACCTTACTGTTAACCATTTATTCTAGACTAGCCATCCTCTTAGGAGCTCATAGGAGAAGGCTTCACTAAATATATTTTGTTTTATTTTCAGTGTATCAGTTGTAGTGAAAGTACATTAAATGGGCTTATAATTCAGTGTATTGTGAAGAACTAACTTATTAAACAAACCTAATAGAGAATGTAAAACACTTCAAGCACTAAACGGAGGCATTAACCATTGCTAATTTAAATTGAACTTCCAGATACAGCATTCTTTTTATTAGAAATGTAGGGAACGCTGTCCCTTAGTGGTGGTGAGGGAGTATTGCTTAGGAAATAGCTGCACAACTACTTGTTCATCTTACCGTGTACATTGTAGTGAATGTCTGTTGCTGGCAATTAATAGCAGCACAGAGCATGCAAAGCCCTGGGTTATCTCCTGAGTTTGTACATTAACCAACGGAGTCTGGAGAAGAAGGCCATCGCTACTCAGAGGCTTTTTATTTCCAGATGTCCTGATTTAAAGGACAGGTGTCTGCCAATAAAGGCAGAAGCTTATCTTTGAAATGGAGAATGTAAACCCTCTCCCTCCAAATTATTATAATTTTTTAATCAGGGACTCTCAGGCAGAGATAAGGCGGCAGGAATTAACAGCTCTTTACTAATAATCTAACCAGACAAACAGAAACAACAGCAGCTGTGAAAATTAGCAATAAACAGAACAAATAACTCAGTTCCAGTCCCTTTTCGGATGCAGACACTCTTCCTACGCTCGGTCCTGGTGGAGAGAGGAGCAGGGCCCGCGCAGCTGCGGAGGGCAGGCGGGAGCAGAGAGGCGGCAGCTGCAGTGACGTGTCCCAGGTGCCAGAAAGGGTGGAGGAAAGCTCCTCACTCACTGTTTGGGTCCTGGTGCTCAGCTGTGTTTCTAGAGGCAGGATGCTGGATGCAGAGCAGATGCAGGGCAGTGTCCGACCGTAGGGAATCTCGCTCCCCAGCGTTCGATGGCGTGGGCTGGAAACGAGCAGTCCGGACTCCTCTCAGACCCCGCTGGAGAGCGAAAAGCCGGGAGACAGTCCCCCCCCATTCCTTTGTCTTGAGCCATGAACGGCTTAGGTGTAACCCGGCAGGCTTCCTTAGCATAATAATGGGAAAAATTCTCCAAAAGAGGAGGAACACTAAGGGAACAAACCCCAACCCCGAACACTAGAACAAGCTGAAAAGTATAGAACTGGATCCCAACATAATTTGTACTCCACTGAGTGCTTCGCTTTTACACCAGTTGTCCTGAACTCACTGTGTGACACCCTTATGCCGTAAGAAAACAACCTTCACTTCCAAGTGTGGATGATAAAAACCTGTCCATTTGGGCAGGTATATCACAGGCAGACAAAACCATGTAATTCTTCTTCCTGGCATCCCGGCCTCCTCACTGCCTTTGGAAGAAGACATTCCTGGGCTTCAGGCATTGCTCTGGAGAAACTTGCTCCTTTTTCTCTGCATAGCCATGGTCTATAGATAGTCTGAGGATTCAGTCTCCAGAGCCATGTAGTTTGCCTGCAGAAAACTAATTATCACTTGAAAATGAGAACTTGTAATTTTCTGCATTTATCTGTTCATCTTAACAGATGTAATTGCCTTATAAGGATAGTAATACATGTGCACGGCTTCTTTCAGATCTTCTAAAAATCTTTGTGTCAATACACTATTTTTGCCAGCAGTATTTTTTTGTCTCCATGCAGGTACTTCATAACTGATTGTCAACAATATGAACGAAAGGGCATTGGTGGCAGTGCTGCTGCTAAAGTCTAGCAATGTTATGTCCCTTTTTTGTACCTGCTGCTGGAGAGTCCCAAAGCCTGTCACTACTCCATTACTCTGGCACAGCATGCAGACATAGTGTAAGCCAGGGACCTGGGAGGCTTGCTGACGATTGGCTAGGTTGTATCTGCTTCGACAGTGGGCTTTTGGGAGATTTGTCTCCTGAATCCTAGATATACAGAATTCCATCTGTTGGGATGGATATATTAGGTGAAGCTGAGCTGGCTCCTAAGAATTTTTTTGGTATAGAGATAGGTCAACATGTGAACAGGAAGAAGCTCAGAATGTAACTGTAATTATCATGATTAATTTTTCTCTGTGGCTCTCTAAAGACAGAAAGGAATTAATCCTATGAGCAGTGAACTATCTGCTACCTCACTATTGCATTTAGCATTATTTCCTGCACTCCCAGCTTTCTTCAGTCACAGTGGCCTGCGGGATACACGTGGTGTCTTTGTATCACATAAACCGCGAGCAGGGACAAAAACTCATTAAACCTGTATAAGCTGAAAGTTACTGTTGCATTTATTTTGAGGGTTAGAAACAGAGTC
>WBND01001511.1:77805-99528 GCA_013398595.1 Tychaedon coryphoeus
CATTGTCTCATGGTTATTCAGTAACTAAGGTTTGGTATTTCGAAAGTGGCTTTCATTTCCAGCATTTCCATGGTCTCTACATTCTCAGAATCTGAGCATTCATTTTTGTGGGGTTCATCTTTTCCATCTTCCCCAACAGTGGCATATCCAGAAACTTGCACATTGAGCTTTCAATTGCCTTCAGCTGAAATCCTGTCCCAAATCCTCCACTGAGACTCTTTCGGAGAAAAGCCCAACTTACCCAAACAATCACATGCACGTTTTGTCTGGATCTTTTTGTTTCTTCGGTCTTCTCCCCTCCTAAGTGCATCCTTACAAAGCTTAAGAGAGAATTCCCCTTAGGAAATATCTGTGGGGATTTTCTCTAGAAACTCCTGGGTTACTGAGGTTACTAACCATTAACTTACTCTGCTAAATTAACAAGACAATGTTTGGCTGCAGCACTGGCCCAAAAAAAGTGGTAGTGAATAAGAGCACCATTTTTCAGTAAGAATACAGTATCATGATATAAAAATTGCCAAGTTTTGAGAAGAAACAGTCTTCATAATTTTTCTCTTTTAATTACTTGAAATACAGCAGAATGGATTTTTATCTCAAATTTGTGGGGTTTAAGACCATTCATTTCCTTTAAGAATTCATCTACATTTTATTAACAGCACATTGTTTCTTCATATTGTAGCATTTATCAGTTGAAATATGTACTTTTTATAGACACTGACAGTATTACTGATAAGGAGAGTGAGACATCAGTTACCAAGTTCAAGAAGAAAAACTCAAAAAAACCAGGAACATAGAAGAGGATGTTACAGAGGTAATCCAGACACGCGATCTCAAGAAGTGACCAACTCTCTCTTTTGTTCTAACACTCATGATGCTCATAGCCACAGGTAGCCTCATATTCTATATGTACTGCTCTACACGTACCCTCACACTGAGGGCTGGCTTATGGGCTTTGGGACTAATCTCCCAGGAAGAGAGTAACTGAACACAGCGAGTAGCACAGCTGGTGCCTTTTCAATGGATAGTGTTGTTGGACGTGTTTTGGTAGCCTCTTGAGGCCTGTGGGGTATCTCTGTAATTTAATTTGGGACATTTTTCAGGGCTAAACTGTCAAATCTCCAGTGCTGCCTGTTCCTCAGACTCCTGCTCTCAGCTTGTACTCTGGTCATGGAGGTTTACCCAGAGAAAGATTACAGCATAAATCACACTGAGATGGGGTGTGTGTATGTATTGAAGAGGAAAGGGAAGAGAGGAAGCTCAACCTGCCTGCACGTTTATTGGAAAACACTTCTAAGGGTACCTCACTAGCCTTTCACAGCTCTCTTGCCAGTGCACATTTGTTTTCCCACTTTCCAGATGAGCCAGCTTTGCTGGGAGGTCTCAGAGCACACATAACATCCCAGTGAGAGGGTGGCTGATATACTGGGCGCTTATGTTCTCTTCCTATATGTTTTGTATGATTCCTTGATGTATGAAAACCTTTGACTGTATCTTGTATCTATCATCTGGCTGTACCAAAAGATGGGCATTCAAAACCAGCGAAAGCTTGTGTGAATTCACAGTATATTGGGTGCAGCTCTATAGCTGCTCTGTGGCTCTTCAGACACAGAAGTGAATGGCATCATTCACTAGGATGTAGCAAAACACTACTTCTGTGCCCTGATTTGCCAGTAAAGCTGTCATTGGATGGCTCAGGGCAGTCTGCAAGGGAACAACTTTCCCTAATTACAAGCAGATGTGCTGAAAGTGCTATCTAGTTGGAAGAGCAAGGCATATGTGCAGATAGGACACTTTCATCTTTCCAGTCATTTTAATACTTCCTGTTGGATGATGGGCACATCTCTGTGCTCACAGTGGAAAAAGAATGAAGGTGTTTTAGACCTCCATTTAAGCACCATCTGTGAGATGCTTTGAGATCCCTGGGATGTAAGAAGGATAATGATGAATGTTTGTGCTGACATATCATGGAAATCAGTAATGAGTCTTGGGGTGTGAGGAGCAATTCGTAATAGTCTGTTTTAGATTGTTAGTGGTAATTTGCTGTAAGAACACCACGGATTTGTTTGCATCAGCTTCATGCACAGCCTTGTTCCTTTCAATGCAGTTCAGGAATCTGACAGGAGATGACTGATTTCCTACAATCATACAATTCGGAGAAGAATTTTAAAAACTCTAACACATCAATAGTGCTTTAGTGGCTTCATGAAATTGCTGATTTTTAAAAATTGTTTTCATTTAACTATGAGATTACAACAGATGGGTTAATTTATATCACTGTCTTTATATATATTCAGATGGTTCCCCTCTTTGTAGGACTTGTGTGCCTCCCAAGTATTTTAAAACAGAAAAAAGCCTTTCCTTCACCTTTCTATCTAGCCACAAAGAGGAATAGCTTGATTAGACTACAAGGATTGGATTTGTTGGGCTGGCTACTAGTCTCCTTTGCATGATTGTGTGTGAAGAAATGAAGCTCAGGAGAGAAGTTTTGCATTTGTCTCTGACTGCACTCAGATCTGGGTTATTTCTATCTCTGTGAGGCAAACTAAGTTCCACAGTGCGTAAATACTGCCTGGGAAATATGAAACTCCCACAGTTTTTTCTCACCCCTTGGTCAGCGATGGCAAATGCTCCAGCAGGAGCTGGCTATGGAAGATTATAAAGGGATTTGAATATCAAAAAAGACCAAAGTCTGCACTTAGTAAAAATCTAGGGTGAGCAAAGCACCGCACTGCTCTCCTTTGCAATGCAGACATCTGCGTATTTTAGACCTGTTGCTGTAAACCTGTGGTATATTTCAAATTACAGACAATTGCAGTAATTAAGCTGCAAGACACAATTTATGCACCAGTGTCTCCAGGTGTGCACTCCTTAGGATGAGGTGCAGTCTTCTGGCCAGTCCCACCTGGAAGACGGCATTTCTGCTGACATAGTTGTTCAGCCATCCACTGGCAATGTGGAGGACACAGACACCCTAAGGCTGTGAGACAGATGCAGTAGCTAAAAAATTCTGCTGCTGTTTGGATGTGAAGCAAATGTTTAACACAAAACTGAGCACAGAGGTGAATCTGCGCAGTCCAGAATGGCAGGTCCTAAAGAAGACACTGGACCAAAGAGATATCATCTTCATTGACCATTTCACTGTTCCCACAAGACAGAATCTTACAGAGTTTACGTTCCACCATGATGTTGAGAGCAGTTGGCTTCTGGGGACAACAGAGATCTGAGTAAAGTGTCCCAGTAATTCCTTGTGAGCATGTGCGTCATATGATGTGAGTTACTGCAGTAGAAGAGTCTAGAAGAGCCTTTTACAACCCACCTATACTCACACAACCCTGCACCCATATGCCACAGAACAATTATCAGGAGTTTCAGTTGCTATATGTTCAGGCCTGCCCAAGCTAGCCTGAGTCTTTCTGGTCTGGGCAACCTGAGCTTTGTAAACATGGTGGCATGGATCTTACCAAGCTTGACAGGGGCTTGGTAAGTGGAGGCATTTGTAGGTTGATGCCACCACGTCCTCATTACTAGTAGCATCCTGTAAGCTGGAATCCATTCAGCTCAGCTAAGTGTCTAAGTGCTGACTTCATGCTTTCCTCCTGTCTATGGACAGATTGTGGTGTTTTGGTCCCTGAGTTCAGGTCTTTTTCACTGTCTTTTTTCTTGCCTTATCTGCCAAAGGCCATCAGAGCATCCCATTGTGCTCTGTGACAGGGAAGGTGGATAGGAGAGTTCTCTAGAATAGCTAAGGCTTAGGGAGGGACAGAATTTCACTACCTCATCTCTATTATGCCTCTTGGCTAGGGGTGATGTTCTGTTACTCTGATTCAACATGATGAGACGTGTTGAATTAAGAAATTAACATTTGCCTTAGATGGATGTTCATTTGGTGTCTCTCACTCTGCCCCTCAGCCTGGGCATGAGGCCAGTGGCACAGTTCAGCTCGGAGCCCTCGTTGCACTCTGGAGTTCTGTGGAAGATGCGACACGTTTGTAAGGCACAAATTCCCACAGTGCCGGAGAGCAGGGCAGCTCTGCAGCAGCACGTAGCAGAAGGCTGGTTTAAAAGGTAGCCACTAATGGTGATTTGGGCCCCTGCAGGTACCCCCCCGGCGCTGCTTCGGGCTGGATGCGAGGCTGCTCCAGACGGAGCCTGCGGGCAGCATGTAAACCCGCAAAACTCCAGGGGCCTGGGTAAGCCCCTGGCTCAGCCATCCATCGGCAGTAATGTCCCTGTACCACGGGATGTCACTACGGAGCGAGCGGACACCTTTATATTTCGCTGCATTTTATAGCTTTTAGTCTGGTGCTGTGTCCGCGCGTCACTGGAGGCACCGCTGCCTTCAGCGGGCTCTGGGGCGGCCGAGCGCACAGCGGCGGCCACCGGGCAGCCCGCCCATCACTGGGGTGGAGAAAATTATTCGTTCCTTTTTGCCTCCCAAGTAACCTCTGCCACTCGGGGACGGCACCACCTCCCCACTCCGCCCGGGGAGCAAGGGACCGGGACGCCGCTGCCGCCCGAGAGCTGCGAGCAGCCGGGCCCCGGGACCGGAGCCCGGACTGCTGGGGCCGGCCGAATCCAGGCTCGGAGCATCGCGGAAGGAGGAGGGGGGCGAAAGCGGGCTCACTTCCGCCTGACTGCAGGAACCACAAGCCCCCAGAATATATTAGAAGAATAATAATAGGAAGGTCGTGTGTGTGTCCCCACTCCCCAGCGCCGTTTTTGTCCCCCTGGAAGGAGGGGGTGGAGAGCAGAGCAGCGAGGCTGCCGGCGGGCGGATCGATGTGGAGCCGGTGAGGCACCGCGGCCGGCCCCAGCTCCCCGCAGGCACCGCGGGGACAAGCGCAGCGTCCCCCGGGAGAGGCCAGGGAGAAGGTCTGTGCTTTCTTTGCCTTTGTATCTAGCGAGCCTGGCAACATGGTGTGCCCTGTGCGGGCTCCTGGCAGCCCGCAGCCCCCCTGCAGCCAGCCGGGCATCAATGGCCAGCCGGGGGTCCGTGCGGGGCTGCAGCTTGCGGGGGGCTGGGGAGACCCCTGAGCTGTTTGTCAGCACCCGGCTCTCTTCGGCAATTCTCAAATCTATGCTTTCTAACCGCCCCCACCTCTGTCCGCATGCTGGGGGTCTGGTTATTTGAGGCTTCAGGGAGAACTGGCTCCATGGAAAACGCTCCGGCATGTGCCTGGCGGTGCCGGTTGGGCCTGGATTCTGCGGCTTGCGGGATGCCGCAGGACCGGGATGCCGCTCTGCCGGCTGACGCTACAGGCAGGAACAGGAAGCCTGGCGGGGGTTAGGAAGGGAGTGGAGGCCTAGGGCTCTGCGGCCTCCTCGTGTGAGCCACCGGCGAGTCAGGCTGCTTGCCCATTGGGCCAAGTTGAGTGCCTTCCCATGCCAGATGCACTTTGCCATTCAAATATCTTAAGATCGTTGCTTGTCATATATTAAACATTTCCCAACTTTTAACTTGTTATTTTTAATCTGGAGGCTCAGTGGGACGGTCTTGAGTGTCTTCACACGAGTCACTTCCAGACTCACAGGAAGGCAGTAATTGGAATGGGCTGCCTTTGAAGCCACTCACAGCGTACAACTTCTCATTTTGCCAGTGACATAATCCATCTGCCTGTCTAGCCATTCCCGATTGGATCCCTAGTTTAAGGGATCACCATCACCAACTGGCTGAGCAAGCAGTTTAAGAGATTGGTAATGGTAAATACAATATTAGAAGTGGAGATAACCACTGTGGACTTCTACTGAAACAAGACCGAAGGTTAAATGAGTCGTCCTCCCCTTGGGTCAAGTGCAGAGCTCCCCTCTGTCCTGTTACTGTCACTTCAGTGCAGCATTCAGGTTTCCTCATTGGTAGACTCTGGCCGTATTCTGTGCAACAGAGATAGTAAGACCTGAGATCTCGTAAAAACTTGTAAAAACTTTGCTGCAGCAAAGTCTCTAACAGAAGTCTAACAGAAGCAGAACTCTAACAGAAGCAGAGATGACTTACTCACAGCTGGAACACTCCTTTTCCCTTATTTTTTAAAAAATAACTGCTCTAGTAAACTATTGCACCCGTACATGCAAATAGTTTTCTTCACAAAGGTGATACCTGTGGTCTTCAATTCATTCTTACTGGAGTGAGAATTCTCTGGATCATGCAAAGATTCAGGTTAGGATAAGTATATATTAAATGAGAAAGTAAATGTTACTGGCTGCTATGATCTCTGGTATACTTTTAAAAGGGAGAGAGAGCGACAAGCTGAATGGGTAGGGGTATTCCAGTAGCTCTGATGTTGAAGGTAAGGTCTTAACTAGGATCATAAATGTGCTGTTTCTGTTTATATTTATCCTCATTTATTTTAAATTTGTGTTTGATGTCTAAGAGAACTGAACACCTTGAATTCCAGAGTGCTTTGATGCCTCAAACCTGTACACTGGTAGCTGAGCAAGGTACTTTGGAAATCCTGCCAGAAGCCGGCACAATTTAATATTACTTTAATGTATAGCAGTGTATAAGGGAAGTGATTTGCTTAAGACTAGTGAAAGGCTGGAGAAGAAAAACCCTGCCCTGTTATTGCCCTGTGCCTGCACTTCCCCTTCCAAGTCCATTCCTCTTGCTCCTTTTTGTCTAGCCAGAAGTGTGACAGCTAGAATTGTTGAGGAGCTACTTGCCCTCCTTTCTGTACCTTTTAAAGGAACTATGGCCACAAGAGGGAAGAGAAAATGTGAGTGTTCAGTCTAAAGAGACATCCAAAAATGAAGGTATGGCACAGAAGGAATGAGATACAGTGAGCTATAGCAGTCTGAGATCTGTTTAATAAAAAAAATAAAAAACAACTGGTCTATCTGTCATCTTGCTCATTTCCTTTCATAAAGTCTGAAAGTGCATTGAAAACAGTTTAAAGTTCATGATCTGATGCATGCAAATTAAGGTCCTAACTTATATCTCAGTGGTCCTGCAGTCATAGCCTCATGTAGCATCCAGCTGGAGTGCTAGTGTCTTGTGGTGTGGTTAGTTGTGAAGAGTTTTAATAATGGGCTGTAGAACGCAGTTATTCTTTTTCTTATGAGTCTGCAGAGGAAGGGAAATAATCTTTCATTCTCCTTCCCTTTGAATAATTTATTCTGAGTTCTCTTCTGCCTGTGATGTGACTTGAATTTGTGGTAGGACAGGATGCAACTCTTGCCTTCTTGGTCAGCTGGAGAGGAAAGTGCTACCCGGTTAGACAGTTATGTAGATCTGCCACTGTAACTTGGTTGACAGCTGCCATAGCATGGTTAACTCTAATTCAGCTGTGTATCTTCCTTGTAAACTGAGTCTTGTGAAGGTAGTCGTCCCTTCAGAGTTGGTTACACTCAACTGTGAGCACAGAAACATTTGCTGTAGCACAGAGACAAATGGATAGAAGTAAAAGTAGTAAAATATTAGCTTTAGATTATAGTATTCAATGGAAAGATGTCAAAATAAGTGAGAAGTGCTTTACCTGTGAATGAAGTACAATTCTGAAAGTACAGCATAATGGTGAATAGTATGGTACAGGTAGAGTCATCCCTCTGCCATAGGCAGCAGTGATACAGAGCATGAATCTTTTTCTGCATCTGTTGTCTGATATAGATGTTTAAATTCCTGAGATTTCATCTTGGTCTCTAAAAACTAGGGTAACATGTCCCCTAAAGCCCTTACCAGCAGTTGTAATGTTATTTGAATGCTGTTGTATGAATTTCTCTTTAAAACTAGGTTTACTCACCAGAATCCAGGGAAATCTGAATATTTATCTGCATTAGCACAATGGTATTAAATGCAAAATCCTTAACTGCCATGAATATTTATTCTTATCTTAGCTGGCTTCAAACTGCTTCTCTGGCCAATTCCCATCCCTGAAGGTTATTTTCACAGGGGTTTTGGAGTGGATTCTCATACACTGATACACCTCCAGATTTCATGTTCCTTGATATTTCTAAACAGATTGCCAGTAGCTGGCAAACAACTAGATAAAAACAGTCAGTGAAGAAAGTATGGGCCCAAAAATACCTTTGGGCATCAATAGATGTCACTTAAAATCATCAGATCATAACTATTTCAGTATACATAAATACTCTCAGTCTCTCACAGTGCTCTGTTGAGTCACTTGAAATTATCCTTCTAGTTGAAGTCATAGCCCTTCAGATACAATAAGATACATTTTGAGATCCTATAGTTTTGTTTTGGGTTTTTTTGTTTTTTTTTTTTAACTCCCCAATAATCTTTCTTTTTAGAAGGTTTTACTGTGGAACTAGAGGTCTGTAGTCACAGGTCTGTTGAGTACTGCAGGGTATATATAGAATCTCCCAGGACACATTGAGTCCATGGTGGATGAAATGGTTCATTGAGTGCACTGGAGGAGGTTTCTGAGTATAGAGCTCTCTTGTGTGGGTGCTGACCCTTGTGGGTATTTTGTGGGTAGTATCATTATTCCTTTTAGCTGAATACTGGCAGCCTGTCTCTATTCTTGATCAGTGCAGAGGGCCAGTTTAAGTATTATAAAAATATATTAATATTAATAAGGACCTATGGTCTGGTTCCAAATTTACCCAAGAAAAATCACAGAATAATTTACGATGGATGTGACTTTTGGGGCAGATATAGTCCAACCTGCTGCTGAAAGCAGGACCAGTTTTTAGCAGGTTCTGCAGGGCTTGGTTCATTTAAATTACCAATATCTCCAAAACAGAGATCCTACAACCCCTCTGATGCAATTTCAGTGTTTGACCATCCTCATGAGAAAAAGTTCTAATCAGAATTCCCTGTGTTTCAGTTTGTGTCTGTTACCTTTCACTATACACGTCTTGGAAGGGGCTGATTCCATCTTCTATACCTTCTTGGTAGGTAAAAGTATATACATAAATAGGTTGATATATAGAGAGAGCGAGGATAGAAGAAACATAAAATGGGCGTTTTCGTAACTGCTTTTCATTACAGGCAGCTTTCCTAAGGCTAAGAACTTACATGTGGTTTACTCTGATGTGAAGTTAAGATTGTCACAGCTGTAGCCTTGCAATGAGCCTGTCTCCTAAATCCTGCCTTTGAATGCAGCGTTATGTGACAGACTGTGGACTGTGTTACTAGACTGGACGAACTGCTGAATTAATGTATCCCCTTTTCTACCTGTGGTGTTTTCCAGGAGGTTCTTGCACTTTCAGAAATGAAACCCATTTGTTGACATGTTTTTCCACTAAGGGATTAATTCGATTTTGGAGTGGATCCATCCCATCTTATTTGTATGGTGTTAAGACATTTCCTTCCTTGACACCAAGTGTGCTCCAAGCAAAGTCACTGAGCATTGTCAGTAGTTTACCAAATTTTGAACCTTGGGTACCATCAAGTGGCAGCAGTATCTGCAAGGCAGCTTTTGACTGTGAGCATCAAACACAGTGGAAGTTATAAATTTCTGTGGGAAAGGGAAAGGGAAAGGGAAAGAGGGAAGTTATGGATCATCTGCACTGGCCTCACATGTCACTAGGTCTCATAAACAAGGGCTTTGAAACAGCATGAAGCTGTGTTGGGGAGGTTTAGGCTGGATATTAGGAAGAGGTTCTTCACCAGGGGCTTGGGCACTGGAACAGGCTCCTCAGGGAAGTGGTCACAGCACCAGCCTGACAGAGCTCAAGAAGCATTTGAAAAACATTCTCAGACACATGGTGGGATTACTGGGGTTGTCCTGGGCAGGGCCATCAAGTTGGACTTGATGATCCTTGTGGGTTCCTTTCAACTCAGGATATTCTGTGTTTCTGTGATTATATGAACATGTGTCAGCCAAAGCAAAACAAATTAAAGAGTGTAGGAGATAAAAACACCTTTGTAGGTGAAATAATGGATAATGCCCTCTCCTAAATACACCATTTATGAGTTCTGAAGTTGAGAAATTTGTACTTACATTTTGTAATCCCTCCCAAGTCCTGGACCACTGACTGCTCCTTTTTCTTATGCTGTTGTTAGGTAGTATGGAGTTCATTAATAAAATCTTTTCCGATAGGCTCAAGCAGGTTAATGTACTTTCTTGTACACTTTCTTGGTGGTGTATTAAAAAGTCAGTGAAACACTGATTGAATTTTCAGTAACAATTTCTATTCTAGTCCTTAATGGCTGATTTATGCATAGGTTAGCAGAGAGCAATAACAAAACAATGTCTCTTACATAATAAGACAGAGTATCACTGGAAAAACTGACCTGCTGACTGGCGGTCGGTGTGAATGTTTTATTTTTGTGGTAGCATAAGGACTGCAATATTAAAGTAAGTCTGAAGGTCACCTGCTCTGCTGTTCTTGCCTGATACTGGCTTTTCCTGTGTGGGTCACAAGTGTCAGTATGAAGACTATACTTGCTGGTCAGTTAATTTCCCTGTGTTGTAGCTCATTTTCTTGCCTTCATAGATCAGCACACAGATTAGTATATTTTTCCGAAGTTTATCCTTACCAATTTGAGTACACTTTCCAGCAGCAGTGATAGTAAATTCTACAACTGGCTACCTAGGGATGCAGCATCTTCACTGTTGAAGATTTTGGGAAGTAAGAAGGCAAGCATTGTAAGGACATATACATTCAAGGGGGGCATTCAAGTCTGCACCATCAGTTAAACATTGCTGAGAGCTTCTGTTTCACGGACAGGTGGTCGCTCCTGAATGTCTGCAGGACAAACTCTCTTCCTTGCCCACCTCCCAGCCCTTGCCATCAAAAACATCCATTTCATCCCACCTATGGGTGAACATATAGCACAGGGCTGATGGGCAGCACAGAGCCTGCGTCACTGCAGCTTTTTTTGCCATGTTAACTAGTTCGCAATGTGTAGGGTATGGAGCTGAGCAAAGCATGGAAGAGGTTACCATTTCCCTCTTTCAGGATGCTGTGGTAGTTACACAAATACATAAAAATATGGGACAGAGCAGTGGGAAAATATACGTGTAGAAATACTGGTTCATAATTCTGCTGAACTCAATAGGAGTTTATGCCCTGGTCTTCAGTTTTGCTCTACACCTAACCTTTGTTGTATCTAACCAATCTTCCCATTGCTCAAGGTCCTCATCAGAGTTTGATTAGCTATTTTAAGGAAAACAGTTTATTGCTGAGTAATGAGTCACAGACTTCAGATTAAATTAGAAGTCGGGAAAAGCCCAAAAAAAACCAAGTCAGTAAGATTGCTGACCTCTGAAAGAAGCCCTGGAAAGGCTGTTACTGAAGGAGCCTTCTCTGCTCATCCACACAAGTTCCTGCAGCAGGACTCCCAGACTGGTGGTAGTCTTTGGAGTACACCTTGGCAGGACAAACTTTTCTGTGAAAGAGGCTGTAAGTACAGGAAGGTCCCCATATAGTTCTGAGGTCACAGGACTATTATCAGCTGATTTGGATTCTCTCCCCAGTTCTTCTCTTACCCCGCTGTGAGGGACTGGATTTTTCACTTAATCTACCTGCACTTTGCATCTTCCAGATAGAAAACTATTTTTATTTATCTCTTTGAGATCTCTATAAAAAGGATGCTATGTATCATCCTCACTCTTAAGAGTCAGCTAGAGGCAAATCATAAAAAAGCTCCATAAGTGCAGCACATTTTGGCCTGATAGATCTTCAGTGACAGTTTCACTGGGACTTCTTAGTAGCTGCAAGAACTGAAATGGAATATCCTCCTCTTCCATATTCAGAAAGGCCCTTCAGACAGGTGTCTGCCTAGGCCATTGTCCAGCACAGAGTGCACTGGACATGAGGTTTTGTCAGAGTGTGGGATTTAATTTCTGCCATACCACCTGCAAATTATGGCAGCCATGTGACAAATGGGGCAGGAGCCTTCTGCTTGTTTTGTGGGGCTTTCTCATAGGATCAAAGAAACTGTCCTTTTTCATTTTCAGATTAGTGCTTATATTATTAATTCAGGTAAGCGTATGGGTTTCAGGATACTCTTTTTAAAGAATTTGAGGCACAGTTTCCAATTTTCTGTTTGGGATTTTCTCTGATTCTCAATGAGAGCATCTAGTTGGAAATCAATGTATGTGCCATTTGTGCTTACAAGGAATTACAGTTGTAATTGCACACAAAGTTAGAAGCAATTTTAGAAAAAAAAAAAAGTCTAATTTAAGGAACTCTTAAGTAATTTGTCTTAAGTGTTCTAACACATGAACAAGGACTGTTCATTTCCTTTTGTTGCGTGTTTAAAGTTTGAATAAGGTGCTTATGGAGTGCAAGTAGTTACCAAGGAGGTAGATTTCTTTATTGTTCGCCTTGTTTGTGAAATACATTTTGTGTCATGAAGCACCAATTACCTAAATTAAAAATCCCAAACAATGGTGGTGTCTGATTTGGTAGGAAGCAGAGACTGTGTGGACAGCTGAAAGCTTGCTCAAAGTCAATCTGTTACCCGCTCCATACTGTTCTTATGCTAATATGGGAATGGGTATCCTGGGTACCATCTGCTGTGCCTGAGGTTCTGGCCTTGGGCACTCAAAATTGGTTTGCTTTATTAACGCTAGGCCATTCAGAACAGCGGTGGTGCACTTGTTATAGTCTATGAAATCAGAAGTTCCAGTTGTAAGCATACAGAGATAACTGTCGCTTTTAATAATTTGCTCAAACATGATAGCCACCACTTTTCCCAGCCTCTCAGGCAGAGATGCCGTCTTTCAAGCTGGAGTTACTTTCAGCAAATCCAACAAAGGCCTCTCTGGTTTTTCAGGGTGATGGGGTTTTACTTCCTTGGAAGGTCAATTTATTAGGTACTGGATGGATCTATTAGCTGGCTGTGCATTTTGTAAATGCCCCCTAGAGAAACAGAGGAGTATCTTGATACAAATCAAAATTAATAAATAGGATGTACAATGTGATTATTTTTAGAGGGGCTAAAGGGCTGGGTTATCAAATATCCTCAACTAGTCTAATTAAACCAGTTAAGATTTAAAGGACACCGTGTTTCAGTTTTACCTCAGCTTGTTGTCAGGACAAATGGCTACAATCTCAGTCATAATTACCTAATAAAGTCTCATTGAATGAGACTTTGTGCTTATTAGCTATATGGTTCTTCCTTTGGTGTGCGTGGCTAATTAGAAAACAATTCTTGCGAGTACTTATGTTGCTCGTTGTCAAGTGCCCCAGGTACAAGTCAGGATAGTTCAACTGGTATCCAGCAAGCCATGTGCTTCTGCCCTGTTGCTTGGGTCCATAGTCTCGAAAGAGGCAGGGCACACAAAGCTCAGAACTTGTACATCTCCTGCTTCATCCTTGTCAGGGGTGCAGGGCAGTTCCTGAGTTGACACCCAATCAGCCTTCTCTAGGAAACAGAATCTTGGCTTCCTTCCATTTTCCAGGTGAGGGAAGTGGGGCATGGCTAATGCTGTGCCCTGTGTCAAGCCTGCACCAGCACTGGGAATATTGGGGCTGTGCCAGTTTCAGCCCCAAACTGCCCACAGTTGGGGTGCAGGGGGAACTGGAGATGTTCGGGGTGTGGGGAGGCAGTGAGGCCATGGTGAGCAATGTGACAGGCTATCATCTCAGCTGATGTCAGGCTTTTTGTCACATCCCAGTGAAAGCGCATTTTATGGCAGAATGGGCATGGAACAGATCCCTCAAGGCTGTTGGGCGATCCAGTGAGAGTGTAATGTTGGGGGCTGACTCGCCTGACTCTCCTGATTGGTTGGTTTCGACTTGATCTGTGTGCAGAATTTATTTATGATGACCTCTGTGATGAAAAGAATTAGCCAGTTACCTACTAAGCAATACAGCCAACAGGGAGAGCAACTTTCAGCAGCTCATTTTGTCCCCTCCCTTGCCTCCAGAGCTTTCTGTTGTTTCTTTCAGTTATGGCTGAAGGAGACAAGCACTCCAGGGCCAGGGAAAATGTGGAAATACAAAGTTGGACCTCTTTCCCTTAAATTAAGACAATGAGTAGCAGCATTTGTGTAAGTTGTGCCAAGATCAAGTAAAATTCCAGCAGAGGTGGATGTCCTATGTGTATATTTTAGAAAGGAGAGTAACAGTGTGTGTTTGCACTCCATAAAGATTCTGGGTGGATCTTATTTCAGTATTTTTGCTGTAAAATCTAGAAGTCTCTGAGATATGAATAGAGGAAAAAATATTTGTATCTCGAGGTCTGAGTTGAACACTGGAATATGGAAGGTTGTCCTAGAAATCACTCTGGGTAGTAGAATTGCAGAATCCATCTTCCTTACATTCTGAGTTCTTGTTTAGGACACTATCTTAGTGGTATGCTCGTGTAAAACAGGAGTGAAGAAAGGGGTGATATGGCATTCTACAGTATAATGAGGGGAAAGCTGACAAAAATGTCCCCTTTGGCTCTTCTCAGCTGAAGTGCTGAACTTGGGCAGAGATCTGAGCACATAAGATGTGCTTACAGAGAGCTGGCTATTCTTCAGTTTCTCAGTGATTGAGCGTGATCAAGTCTGTGTGGAGTAGAGCCCTTACTGACCAGAGGAGTGTTGCCAGGCCATTACAGGAGCTGCTGCTCGGCCAGCTGCACACATGGAAGTTGTTCAGCACATAGGTATATTCACTAATGAATGTGGTCCTATAGAGTCATGCAGAGCTAGAGCAAGCACTGAACCAGCTATAAGAGGTTCAAAGTCCTTCATCTGTCAGGACAATTTCGTCTCACATCAGGGACTAGTGTTTGAATCTGTCACATCTCAGCTTAGTACAATAATTGCGGGGTTTATGTGTCCTGATTGGAAAGATTCCCATTTAAATGTGGATGATGCTTCAGAATGATATAGCTGCATTAAAATACCAAAATAGGTTTGTTTTCAACTCATGGTAAAAGACATCGAATTACTGAAGCTTCAGAAAGTGCCATGAAGCAAAATAGTTGTCTTCTTATCAAGTCTTATATGTAATACCTTCAAGTCACACAAGCTGGGACTGAAGAGTATCTGCAGGGTGTGTGTAAATGCACAGCAGAGAGGACTTAAAGAGATGTTTATTATCTTTTAGTGGTTGGCAAAAAAAATCTGCTCTGCTTGTACCTTGCCTGTACACTCTGATAATTACAGCAGTATGTGGTGTGAAACAGTAAACCTTTCAAGTTAAATTCTGGTGTTCCTACTTGGTTCTTCTCTTGACAGATATGATACTGACAGGGTTGATTGAACATTTCTGAAACAAGCTTTTAGTTTCTTCCCTAGAAATAACATGTGCCACTCCATTGGAAGATAAGTGACAGCAACAACTAGGTTCTAATGAGTGAGGGAAATCAGAAATGACCAGAAGCAACTATTGTTAGAAATTAAGAGTTGGTGTCTGCACATGTCAGTGCAGTGTTCCTTATGTTTTCATTATTGATTAGATAGGAAGAGCAATCCTGTTAGCATGCTGGTGCTTACATGAGGTGTAGGGATATCTGTCAAAATCTATTGAGGTGCTTTGAAAAGTTGTGAAGTAACATCTCTGCAAAGGATGCATAAGCTCTTGAAGAGACTGCAGCAGTGCTAGACAACCTTCCAAGCCTTTATCACAGCTTGGAAGTCTCCATCTTCAAAAAGGCTCTGTTTATACTTGGACACAAACAACAGCAAGGGAAAGTTTGTGTCCAAAGAAGTTAAATTGTGAAGAGAGATATATTCAGAGATGACAGGACCGCAATGAGCAAGTCTTCATTCTTCTATGCAAGACTCTCTAGAGTGACAACTTTAGCTAGGGAGAGTATAATTAGTCGCTTTTGGAATATTGTTTAATATTGCTTAATATTGTTTCCTTTGAGCTGAGTTAACTTACTGCCAAAGTATATTCCATTTGTTCCCTTGTCAACAGATACAGGTTGTCTTCTCTTCTGCTTGTTATAGGAAGGACAGTTGGGGAGGCCAGAGGACAGGGATGGCTCTCAGAGGCACTGAATGCTGGCAGTGATTCAGTTTTGCTTACAATTGTTTATATATCTCTGACTTGATTTAAGCTGAACAAGATACTTGGTTCCCAGATGGGTATTTTGATATGCTAAGATATCAGTGTTACACAAATATTTTTAAACATGATCTTTCTCTCTAATCACAGTGACATTTGCTGCTGCTTGGTGCAGTGTCCCAGCTGGGACTCAAAGCCTCATAGTTAACCAGGAGCTGGCACTAGGAAGAAGTTGGATCTGGTTCTTGCACCTTTTTTCAGACATCACATAGAGCTAGATACAGTGGGTGGGCTTTGGAAGCTACTAATTTTAAGAGCTGTGGCAGTGCCTTCCTCGTACCTTGCCAAACCAGTGCTTCCAATAGATCAGCTGAGCTGAGTGTACCTGGCTATGCTGGGATGAGTTGGCTGGAAAATGAGAGCTACACTATGTGCTCCCAAATCACCAGCTTCTCTTTTCCCAGAATTCCTGTGAGTACTCACCTTATACCTGCAGATGGAAACATATTTAAACCTTAAGAAACATCTTGTAACATGATTTATATTCTTGCATTTGTGCACAGTCATGGTTCCTTTCTAAGCAGTAAAAATCATAGCAGAATACAGACAAGGAGGAAAGCTGAATAAAATAGTAACAGCAAAGGAACTGGGAAGAGCAGGACTGCTGTTTACCTCCCGCTGGTTCTGTTCATCTTCTGGTACTGCTGGGACATCTTCCACTGGCAGGTCCATACTGCATGTGCTCAGCAAGAGCTCTTCCTCGTTCAGTGTGTGTATGAGGCAGTTAATTTGCAAGGCCTCCTTTAAACTGGTAAATCAAAACACTTGCTTCCTCAGGAGAAAGGAATGTTTTCTCATTCCTGTCCTACTTCATATTTTACAGCTGCAGTTTGTCTTGTTTTCTCCCTGCCTAAGGCCCAGAACGTGCTGCAATGCACAAGGGTTTAAAGGATTATTTATTTTAGGGCATCAATGCCTTCTTTGAAAAGCTGTGTGTGTTTAGTTTGTTAAGGGACTCTTATTAGAGCAGCATGGGGATTTTGCAGTGAGGAAAGGGAGGCAGTAAGTATGCATGCCTCTTCCCAAACCAGATTACATAAAGGTCGGCTTCCCAAATTATCCTAACCAGGATAGGTTGTGATGATCTTTGCTCCTGAATTAATTTTTTCTTTCAGACTGGCTGTACATCCCATTTTCTCCACCTTTATATGACTCCATCACTGATTGCACCGATAGCTGAATGTCCTGAAGTTATCCAACACAGGTAAAAATGATGGGGAAATTAACTTCCATTAACTTCAGTAAGAACATAAGTAGTCCTTAGCTATACCACCTCCAGCCAAAACTGAGTCTGGTTGTAGTTCTGAAAGTGAAGCATCAGAAAAGAGTTGCCAAGTCCTGATGCCTGCTGTGTGGGCCTCTGCATCATCATGGTAATGGTACATTGCTTCTCGACTTCTTGGAAAACTTCTTGGAAAAGGAGGTAGATTTGTAAGAATGGCTTGGAAACAGCCATGATGGTTCTTGAAAGCTTTCAGGTTAGTTACCTGTTGAGTACTCATTGCAGGGTGATGTAGCAGCACCAAATCTTGCCATTTGGCCCGGCTACTGCTAAGCAGTGCAGAGGTGTCACTTCTTATCCGGAGGATTAGGGAGGAGATGGAAGTGTGACCTTCCTTCCAGTTTGAGATCCTCAGAGTGTGGATGGAGTCTTGCCTCAGGCCAAGCCAATATTTGATTTTTTACATGAATAGATCACCTTGCCATCTCCCTTCTCCCAGAAAAAATTAAACAATGGAACTCAAAGAATGTGGCAAGTCTGGAATATATTAATGTATGTTAAAATCTCCCCCTCTAGAATAATTTGCATTTTGTAATTCCAGAGGGAGCTTGTAAGTCCGTCTGTAGTGTGCCACTCATCAGTCTCTGATGTCTGGTGGGCTTTTATCAGCTTAGGGCTAGTTTGTCCTGCTTTGTGTAGGAGTGTTGAAGGACAAAGTTGGTTTAGACTTGCTGATGGGTTTGGGTACACAGTTAATGTTCTACTCCCTCATCTCCCACCCTCAAAATGAGTGAGATGCAAAGCTTGCCTTATACTTTCCCCAGAGCTTTGGAAATTTTTGCATCAAGGCCTCATGTACAGCCAGGCTTCAGACTTCTTGATGACCATTGCATCCCAAACTTGGGCAGATGTGCATTTAGGAGAGCCTTGATGTCTCATGCAGCCAAAGGGCACAGATATCCTCTAATATCTCAGGCTGTATGAAGTGAGTGTGACAATTCTGATTATATAAGCAGTTTCCTCTGAAATACATTCTATATAGGTCTGCAAGTCCAAATGCAAATGTGCCTGTTTATTGAATGTAGGTCTCCCTTTTGTGATAACTGGGAAAGACTGGGTAACAGTATCCAGAAGGGGAGAAGACAGTTTTGATACCTTTTTTACCTGGAAGGAACCTGTACAAGAGAATGTGCTTCTAATTGGGATATGCTCTGCTAATCACTTATGTGAACCATCAATCTGATGAGGTTGGATATTTTTTCTAAGATCCTAGCTCCTAGATCCTGGAAGTCAAGTGATTTATTGGAAGATTCTCTGCTTTCATTTAAAAGACAGTTTCTAATTCTCCTTGCTGAGAAATAGAAAAAAAAAAAAAAAAAGGCTAGAAGATGCAGCAGACAGAAACACCATAAGGAAAATAAAACCTTTAATATCTAAACCCATCTTTATTGCTAAGACAATCTCATTATTTTTTAGGATCTGAGTAATGATTTTTGAATGCCCAGGTTGGCTTTGGAGCCAAGAGACCAAATTTTCTCAAGTGCTAAGTACTTTACTCCAGCTGTCACACCTATAAAAATCACCCATTAAAATCATGCCTAGGGTCCAGCAGTCAGACATCCACAGCTGGGGGTGGAGAAGAGAAATGCAGATACAGGGCACATGCAGAGCTGTACCATACCTTTCCTATAGTGTGGTGAATGTACACTGTGCTAAGCAACATTGTTGTTTCTTAGGCAGAAACAAGAAAAAAATAACAGTAAAGGCTTCTTCATATAGTCTTTTATAATGTAAAATATTAATGTAAAAATATTATGAACTGGTTATGAAATCAGCAGAGCTGAGATTTACATCTAAAGAACCACTTAGGTAAAAGGGAGGGAGAAGCAAAGGAAAACAACATGATCGCAAAGGAAAGTCAGAGAGGATCTTTTTCTGGGGAGCATTCTGAAGTAGAACTGAGGAAATTGGAAATTTTGTCTTTATTTCGAAAAGGGGGTGGGTACTTGTGCAAAGTCTTTTTTTTTGCATCTTGAAGTGTTACTTTATTACAAATGTTGCTGGTTTGGGGTTTTCCTTAAGGCCTCAGCTCTTAGATTCAGGAATGTCTCTCAGCATCCATAAGGAAGTGATTTCCTGTGTTCCCCACCCATGGAATAGTAAGTGGAAATTTTAAACAAAGAGGAGACACCTTTCGCTGTCCCCAACCGCCCGACTTCTGTTTGTGTGCATTTGTTTGTAGTCCTGACTCTTGATTTTCAAGTGGCTGTGGTTAGTGATATTCCAGTTTTTATCCCAAGGTCACTGACTGAACCTTCCCAGTGGAGTGTGTTTTTTTTGGTTTTTTTTTTTTTTTTTTTTTACAGATAAGCCTGTTGTGAAATGTGGATCCCTGTCTGAGTTTTTGGCAACAAATTACTGAGTCACATGCTCAGTCTTTGCGTTGAGTTACTTTTTATGTTTAAAGATGCTGTAATAGAAACATTTTTTCCAGCATGTTCCCTGGGCTTTTCCAGTCTTTCCATGGGTAAAAAAGATTACTTGCTTTTTTCAGTCAAGACAATAGAAATGTGTGTGCGTCAATAACAGTAATGAGAGTCCTTGCTGTGGGTGGATGCTGTATGTTCTATCTGCTCGTTTTTCTAATTAACATATATACACAAAACCCAAAAGACCCTCTGTGAACAGTGCCAAGCCAAAACTTTACTAATAGAGTACTCTGAATAAGTGCCTTTCCTTCCACAATTGTACTCATGCTTTCTAGGGAAATAAGCTGATAGTTCCACCTATGTTTTCTCCTGTTATAGGAGTCTTTTCTCTGGTTGCTGGGAATCTTCCTGAATGTAGAGTGTACACAAACTCCCTCTCCCTGCAAGTGTAAGGAGAGCTGTTCTGTACAACGGTAGTGGTAGTTGGCAGGTGAAACTATGTGTCCACAGAAAGTGAAAAGTATTCTTTTTTTCTGCAAAAAGGCACTTAAAGTGGATTAATTAATACTGACCCCATTTAAAGGGATGGCTTATGTGCCTGCTTGAGGGAGAAGTTCAAGTCTCACATGTGTTGGTGGAAGTCTCTTTCAGTGTACTGGGCTGGACATGCAATGAAGCCTGAAAAATCAAGCAGCTGTTTGCCCATGGCAAGCCAGCTGGTTAAAAATCCAGGCTGTGTCCCTGAGCCTCCTGCACATTCAAAACCGGGCATATTTGCTCCTTTAATTAGTGTTCCCCCTGGTCCTTGGAATATGGGTTTGTGATAGAGAGCTTGTTGACAGAAGCTCAAGAAAGATTTCCTGCTTTCCCAGCCCCTCTGAGGGATGGGGAGCACAGCTGGGGACTGCTCTCTGCATGAGAGGGTTTCCATGTGGCTCCCATGGTTCAGTCATGGCAGAGGGTTGGATGGAAGCTGCTCCTGCTCATTGCAGACAGGGCTTGTGTCAAACCAGTGCTGTACATTTTGCTGAACTACAGCATTGTTTAAACTCAAGGGAGGATTCTGAGAGAGATGGAGCCTTAAGGACTTTAAACTTTCCTTTGGATTTACCTCATCAGATTCGTGGAGGTGACTACTAAATACATCTGCCTTGATGGTCGTCTGTAGTGTGAGGGTCCAGCTGTGTTATCCCAGCAGAGATCCTACACAAGTGTGCTCTCCACCAGCTCCAGGAGTGAGAGGAAAACCTCCTGTGTGACTATTGTAGTGCAACTAACTGGGCTTCTCTTAAATTACTTACTGAGCTCAGTTCTGATGATTCAGTTGTCTTTTGCCCTAGGTGGTCCAGACTGTTTCCTGACAAGGCAACACAGTCCTAATAGCCTTGCTGATAAACCCATGGCACTTAAGAGCACAATGAAGGAATTTACCTGATGCTTCCAATCTCCACAGGGGTTATTGGCTTTTGGTGTTCCTTATCAGTGACTTCTTCTAGTGATGCAATCAGGGAGCTGCTTGTATTAAAGTATTATTAGTAGCACTGAGAGCTGTCAGATCACTTTGGGTGGATTTGCTCTCTCATTCTGTGTAGGAGAGGCAAGGTAAACTCTGCATTTCCAGGGAAACAAAAGGTATTGTACTTCCAATAAAAATTCTTTTTAAATGAACGATGACAAATTAGCAAACTGCCGAATGGAGTTGTTTGTGCTATGGAAGCAAAGCATTGATCCCCTCCAAGACTGGGTTTTTTAGCTCATTTCAGCAATATAATTGTGAGTGGATTAAACTGTGACTTAGTTTAACCCTTTGTTCATAGTAATATTATGGGAAATCCAAGTGAGGATGAAATAGAAATTGGTATTTAGAGTCTCAAAAATGTGAAAAATTAATTGCAGTTTGCTAATTTTTCATATTGTTATTGTCTGCTTTTAAAGCTCACAGAAAAATAGAGAAGGTCTGAAGAATTTTATTAGAAAACTGGATCAGTTCTTTCCTTCTCTATTTTATTTTGAGAAAGAAAGTGGGAATTCAAACTGAAAAGTGTACCATGAGTGTCCTGGTTTCTGGGACAGGTGCCTGCCAATAAAGGCAGAAACTCCTTTCTTGAAATAGAGAATTTGAAATCAAGGACTGAGGCAGAGATAAGGGTAGAAATA
>WBND01001512.1:0-12926 GCA_013398595.1 Tychaedon coryphoeus
CCCCCTGCAGGAGAGGAGGAATCATGGCACTCACCCTGCCCGGCCAGGAGCCACCAGCGCCCCTGCTGGCTGTGCCTGGAACTGCACCAAGGGGTAGCTGCTTGACAGGTGAGACGCGGCTGGGATGGTGTCGAAAATGGAAAGATAGAAACCTCCACAGACACTGAAGGGTTTGATTTGCAGCCTTGGAAGAAACTTAGATTAATGTAAAAATAGAAGTACACCGACATTAAGCAAAAAAATTATAAACTTAGGTTTCTAGAAGTGTAAGTAAGAATATGGCTGAAGTAAATAAGAAGGTTTATTGGCTAAGATGGTGAAGAGTTTTATAGTGCAGAAATGTAATTGTATAGGGTAAGCTAAGAGTTTCGATGTTATAATAGAAGCATATGTGCGTAAGTGTAATAGTAGCCCACTTGACAAAAGTATATGCAGAGCAGCAGAATTAAGTAAAGCTGATAGGTTAGAAAAACAAAATGAACTTCTGAGAGACTTCCCATTGGATTAGAATGTTATCTATTGCCTTAAAAAAAACTTGTGACTACTTTGAGCTATGCCCAAATTCTTGGTCCTCTAAAATCTCATGGCCTTTGTGAAATAAATCGTTTTTAGTCCAAAAGTAGTGCCATCCCTTCATTAAAGTGACAGTAATAGGATGGGGTTTCTGGTTTTGTTTGTCGCTGCCATTGTTTTTCGTTTCCCGTGCTATATTCATATATGTGTGTGTATATATATATATATGTATACTCCAGTAAATATCTGCTATTCCCTTCCCTGTACCTTTGCCTGGAAGCCCCATAATTTTAAAGTTATAATAATATGGAGAGAAGGCAGTCATGCCTAGGCATGCCACTACGGACTCAAGGGGGAAAGTCCTGCTCATCACCCTAAATTTTGTTTCACAACACAGAGTTGATCAAGGACAGCCAATTTATCTGAGATATTTGGATTTCAGAAAAGCTTTCCATCCTGCCTCTCCCAGGACTCTGGAGGGTCCATTCCAACTCAGGCCATTCCATCATTCCATGATTCTCACCCTAACGGACCTGACTCTTTCACTGGACACCTGCCTTTAAACCTTTGGGGGTTTTCATGCTGTCACACAACCCTGAAAATCGTCCCAGTCGCAGTTCCACTTTAATACTGAAAACATTTATTCCTTCCAAAAAATCCTTCTGAGCATTCAGCCTCCATCCCACCAAAGCCACAACACTCTTACCAGCACAGGTATCAATCCCAGCGGCTTGGACTCAGTTAGAGATCTGAGGGCTCCTGAACCCTTCCAGACACTACCTCGGGAATCCCTGCAGATTTGGGCAGTCTGAGCCAGGGCTGTATGCTCTGATTCCCNTGGGTGTGTAGTTTGAATAGAAGTGTGTGATATCACATGGTGGAAAATTCAGCATTTAAGGTTTTAGAATATAGCAATATATAGAAAGCAAGACGGAGGTTTTAGGGCAGAGGTTTTGGCCTTCTTCACCTTCTTCACAGGTTTGGGTGGTATTTTGTAATTGGATAGAAAATTCCACATTGTGGGCCACGGGTGATTGGTTATTGGGTTAAAAATAAAAGTAATTTAGGTGTCTGTTCTTAATTGGACAGTATGGCTTTAAAAGGCCTTGTAGAGAGAGAGATACATCTCCATTTTTAGCTTGTCAGCTTGAAGTGCTGTAGAACTCACTGTAACACAGATAAATAATAAACATCTGAGTCTGAACAAGAAATCCTGTCTGGCTCATTTAATCCATACTCTGGCCGAAAAAGGAAAATAAAATGTGATAGGAAAGGTCCCTTCCACCTTGGCTGGAGTGGAGCAGCTCCCCAGTCATTCCAGCACACCCAATCTCCTGGTGGGAATTCATGCCCTCGTGTCCAATCCCACCAGTCTGGAGATCTCTACTGCAAATCCTGGCAGGTTTTACAGAGAGAAATGAGGAAATTATTCAAATCTACCCCTTTTTACATGAGTGTTTCCTGCAGTGTGGCACTTGGTAGGAGAGCAGCTCACAGGGGCTGATTTTGCTGGTGCCCCATGGCTGAATTCTGAATTTGAAGTAGAGCAGCAGGTGAGGCTTGGACCCAGATCAAGGGGGTTTCCTGACATATTTTACCCAATTTCGATTTAATTGTGTAATTCCCTCACTCCACTTTGCCACAAGGCTGGGGCCTATAAGGAGTGTGAAGATCCCAAGTTATTCCCAAAGCTTTCCTAAGCTCTTGTATCACTTCTGCAATATTGTGGTGTTATAAATAAATATTGCTCTTGCTTTTGCATTTATGTATTAGTTTTTGCAAGTTATTATTGATCACAAACATATCGTGCAATTTGTGGTTCCTTTTAACTGTTTTTTGGTATAATATATATGATTATTGTTATTATTATTATTATTATTATTATTATTATATAATCATATAGCAATACAATTATAATATAATATGATATAATATATATTTTAATATAATATAACATATATTGTAATATAATATATATTATATATTAATATTATAATAAATGGTCAGCTTGTGTATGTACCATATAGCTTATATAGATATTTATATAAATATATAAATGTTATATAAATATATTACATCTTAAGCCGTAACATAATAATAAAACAAAGACTATCTGATGTTAAAATGCTTTTATTCATGTAACTAACTCAGAGAATAGTGTAAGATAATTAGGTAGTTCCTCACATTTTGTGGACTGTCTCATCTGAATGACAAGATAACAGCCCAAAAAAAACACAACCCAATTTATTGACTCCTCGTTACCAGAGAGTGTAAAAACATGATAAAACCATGAAACAAAATAAAATATATTTATTTAATCTGAAAGATAGCATGCAGACAAGTCAAAGGTTAAAAGCAAGCAGAAATTCATTGAACACCTAAACTCACAGGAATATTTGAATATGTATAATCTTTTACGAATATGCATGTACCCCCTGAAATGTAACAGTATATAATGAACATTGTTTTAAGCTCACAGTGTGTTTTTTTGGCTGATCACCAAAACACCCCAGCGCTGGAGTTTGTCCCTTTTATCCCTTAATAAACTTTTATAAAAATTTTAAATTGTGAGCCATGTTTCTCACAGTGGGAATCTCTGATGACATTCCCAAAGGTACCCCCAGTCTAGGAATTATTTGACTTTAGTCCCTTCCCTAACCTGTTTGCTGTGACAAGGGAAGGTTTCTGGCCATTTAGAAAAGGGAACCACCAGGACCAGGAGAGATTTTTACCCCCCCTTGTCTGGGCAATTCAGTAAAACCAACCTGCCAATGCTCACCCAGCACATTTCCAGATTTTTTGGCTCCCAGTATTATTTTGTTAGCTTTGTTAGGGTTGTTTCCTTAACAAAGTACACTTTGTTGGGCTCTTGATTGCACAATCTAAGCCATTTTAGATCAAATTACAGATTTTTGCAAATATTTCAGAAGTTTTTCTGCATTCCAATGAGTGCCTTTATGTTTGTGATCCCCTATTTCACACAAGATCAGTTCTAGGATTGCTGGGGGCAACTGCCCAGCCTCGTGCGTCAAATTTGGCTTTTAGGGATCTGCTGTCAACTCCTGCATGGGGCAGGCTTTGGATTTTTTTGGGGTGTCACAGTGATCTTGGGGCTCCTCCAGAACTATTCCTGCATTTTTTTGCTCAGTCCCAGCTGCTTTGTCCTCGCTCCAGGACATCCACAGGGTCATCTTCACTCTGGGGAGAGGAGGAAGGTGACACTGTTATAAATAATTGTGTAGTTATTGGCTTTTGCTATCATATTGACTTTTGCAAATTATTTTGATATAGTATATGTTGTAATCACCTTTTAGCTGCTTTTGATATAATATAATTTGTCAGCCTTTTATGGTTAATACCCTTATCCTGTGTAGATTATGTATTTTATAAATATAGTATTATATATATAAATATATTATGTATCATGTATATATTAATATATATTATTATATATTTTGATAAATATATTATAGCTTAAGCCCTTACAAAATATTAGAGACTATGTTCTGTATATTATAACATTAACTTTTACAGAAGTAATTGTGAATTAATAACTAATGCCTTTATTTTTGTAACTAATTGACAATAGTGAAATAGCTAAAATTGAGTGAAAGTACCTGTAAAAGTGGCTAAAACATCTGTATGCTAACATAACTTTGAAAAGAACCACGCACTTTGAACTGACCCTTCAGGTAACAATAACTATCAAACCACACACCAGGGGGCCTTGTGAAGAAATAAAACACAAAACTCTCAAAATCACCTCTGCATTGTGGCACTCGCTCTAAGATGAGGTTAGGGGTCGAACTAAGCTAAAGAATTCTGGGGACATGGGAACTCCAATGAATGTTTGAGTATGTATAATCATCATGGACACGACCAATGACCAACGCAATGAATAAATAAATAAGAATTGTTATAGTTAACTGTGTGCATCGGCCACGGCGGTGCACGCAGCGCTGTGAATTTTGCTTTACCCCTTAATAAACTTTTTAAAATGTTTAAAAGAGTGAGGCTCGTTTGTCCCAGCAGCATCCCCCGGGGGTGCACCCCCTGCCCTCCCTGATGCCTGCCCCGGGGGATGCTCACCTGCAGCGATGCTCCGCAGCTCCTGCATCTCGTGCCGCAGCCGCAGGCGCAGCAGCTCCCGCAGCAGCTCCCGGCGGCGGCTCCGCGGGGTGACCCCCATGCGCCGCAGGGACCCCTCGTTCAGCCGCAGCAGCGCCCGGCCCGTCAGGGCGTGTTCCCGGGCCAGCTCCGCCAGCCCCGCGGCCCCGCCGTGCTCCGCCAGCCAGGAGCCCACCTGGGCCCCCGACCAGCGCCCCGCCGCCTGTGCGGGAGGAGGGGAGGAAGCCGCAGTGCCCCCGCCCCAGCCAGAGCACAGCCCGAGGTCGCATCCCTGCGCCGATGTTGGTGGATGCACCCTCGTCACCGTCCTCGTCCCCAAATCCCTGCCTGTGTGGGTCCCCCATCCTCCAGCCCCGCGGATCCACGAATAACTATCCATAGGAATCCCCCATCCTTCACCCGTGGGGATCCTGCCCATGGGGGTCCCTTAAATCCCCACCCTCGGGGGTCCCCTAAACCCCGACCCACGGGGGTCCCCGAGCCTCCTCCTGTGGGGTTTCGCATCCTCCACTCCTCTGGGTACTCAAACCCTACCCATGGGCTCCCCCATCCTCCACTTGTGGGTTTCCCACATCCTTCACTCATGGGGATCCCTAAATTTCCACCTGTGGGGGTCTCACATCCCCATCCACGGATGTCCCCCCTCCTCAATTACTGGGGTTCCCAGGGATCCACTGGGGGGGTCCCCAGCCCTTGCTCATTCTCACCTCAGTCTCGGGGCTCCCCTCCAGGGCGGCCCCAGCCCCGTCCTGCGCCGGCAGCTCCATGTGGGGCCGGGCTCAGGGCACGGGGGCAGTTCTGGCTCCTGCAAACGGGGGCTCCATCAGTGAGGGGTCCCCCCTGCTGCCACACAACCCCCCCAGCCGCCCACCCTGGCAAACAAACCACCGTCCCTCGGTCCCTCCTGGGGACACACAGCCGGGGACTGTCGCACTCCTCGGTGCCACCCAGCCCGTGCCTCCCAGACCAAGGGGCTGCTCCCGGGGGTCGCGGCCCATGCCACCAACCCCGATGTCACTCGCCTGTGCCCTGAGCCCGCCGGTGCCGCCAGCCCCGGTGTCGCTCCCCCGTGCCCTGAGCCCGCCGGTGCCACCAGCCCCGGTGTCGCTCCCCCGTGCCCTGAGCCCGCAGGTGCCACCAGCCCCGGTGTCACTCGCCTGTGCCCTGAGCCCGCCGGTGCCACCAGCCCCGGTGTCACTCGCCCGTGCCCTGAGCCCGCAGGTGCCACCAGCCCCGGTGTCACTCGCCCGTGCCCTGAGCCCGCGGGTGCCACCAGCCCCGGTGTCACTCGCCCGTGCCCTGAGCCCGCAGGTGCCACCAGCCCCGATGTCACTCGCCCGTGCCCTGAGCCCGCGGGTGACACCAGCCCCGATGTCACTCGCCTGTGCCCTGAGCCCGCCGGTGCCGCCAGCCCCGGTGTCGCTCCCCCGTGCCCTGAGCCCGCAGGTGCCACCAGCCCCGGTGTCGCTCCCCTGTGCCCTGAGCCCGCAGGTGCCACCAGCCCCGGTGTCACTCGCCTGTGCCCTGAGCCCGCCGGTGCCACCAGCCCCGGTGTCGCTCCCCCGTGCCCTGAGCCCGCAGGTGCCACCAGCCCCGGTGTCACTCGCCCGTGCCCTGAGCCCGCGGGTGACACCAGCCCCGATGTCACTCGCCCGTGCCCTGAGCCCGCGGGTGACACCGGCACCCCCGGCCGGGAGCTGTGACCCCCTTGTTCTTATCCCCCCTCCTCCTACCTCGCTCCGGCTCCGTGCCCAGCCCCAGGAGAGCGAAAGGAACCTTTGCCCCGGGCTGGCTCCGCGGGCACAGCCCCGGGCGTGCCCGGCAGCCCCGAGCGGGCCCCGAACGGGCCGAACAGCCCTGCCGGGCACCAGGGACCCCTGGGCACCCCGGGAACCGGGGGGGCTCGAGGGGGCTCCATTCATACCAGGAGCTCTGCCGAGGCTCCCCCCGCCCCGAGCACCTTCCACGCCGCACGGGGCTCACGGAGCGGCTTCAGCCACGCTGGTACCGATGGCAGCGAGGGTCCCGCGGGCGGCGGGGACACCGGAGAGGCACCGGCAGAGCGGGGGAGGAGCGGGATGAGCCTCCAGGATGAGTCACATCCGACGGGCTGCAGCCCTGCCCTGCTCCCCAGGGCGCTGCTCTGCCCCCGCAGCCTGGAAGGGGTTAAACCCCCCAAATAAATGGGGCAGGGCTGGAGTGCCCATCACGGGAGGGATTTAACAGCCGCATGGTTGTGGCACTTGCGGACACGCGGTGGCTTTGGCAGCGCTGGGGGAGTGGCTGGACTCGATAATGATCCCAGTTTTTTTTTCCGCAATGAAAGATTCTGTGATTCTAAACCAATCCCGGCCCTTCTCTGGCCCTGGCAGTTCCCCTCTGCCGCTGGAGCAGTGCTCTTGCACAAAGTTTCCAGTGTGGAATGAACAGAACAGCCCGGGTGTTGCACCCATCCCTTATCTCAGCCGAGCCCCGGAGCAGGGCTGGGCAGCAGCTGGTGGGCGGCAGAAACTGCTGCTGTCATAAAAAGGACTCGAAGGTGTTTGGGAGGTGCTTTAGGAGAAACTCACGTCTCTCCGGGCACGTAAGAGCAGCCACCATCAGCGTCATAAAGCCACGAGGAACAAGTGAAAAAAATAACAAGGATATTAAACAAAAGAGTAACTGTCTCATCTTCCCCAATGCTTGGGAGAGAGACAGCCCTGCTGCACATTTGAAGTTTCTCAACAGCTCAGAGCCCCTTGCAGGGCCTGGAGGGGCTCCAGGAGAGCTGCAGAGGGACTGGGGACAAGGGCTGGAGGGACAGGACCCAGGGAATGGCTCCCACTGCCAGAGGGCAGGGCTGGCTGGGTTCCTGGGCAGGAATTGTTCCCTGGCAGGGTGGGCAGGGCTGGCACAGGGTGCCCAGAGCAGCTGGGGCTGCCCCTGGATCCCTGGCAGTGCCCAAGGCCAGGCTGGACACTGGGGCTGGAGCAGCTGGGACAGTGGGAGGTGTCTCTGCCATGGCAGGGGTGGATTAAGTTTAAAAGCCCCTGCCCACTCACAGCAGTTGTTATTCCATGATTTCAGAGAGCCAACACCAGGTGTTGGTTCACAGCCACCACCACAGAACAGTCCACAAAGCATTTCAGGTGAAGGGAGGGAAAGAAAACAGCCAGAACTGGGTTTTGTCTGAATTTATTGCAGTTCCATCAGCAACATTCAATTGTCAGATGCAATTTGCTCATTCCAACAGCATTTGGACAGCATGGAGCAAACTGCCCCCCCAGAGCCCAGCTCAGCCCCTGGGACTGAACTTGCTGCCCCAAAAATCTGCTCCTCCCCACAGCATTACCTCCCCTCTCAGCCCACCCACTTCCACTGCTTCACATCCTCCTCATCTCCAAACTTTATTCCCCATAGAGAGCTTTGGAATAATCTTTGTTCCCCAGTGGGAGAAATCCTGAAGAGTTAGCAGAGGGATCAGACAGTGACAAGGAGCCTGCAGAGACTCAGAGCCACGTTAGCTGCTCCTCTCCTGGAAGTGGAATAGAGCGTGCTCATTAGATAAAAATTACAGGCTGAGTAGCTACAAGGGATTGATAAAGGCCACAAATGCCCTCTCCAAGAAGGATTGGGTGTAGGATTTATTAGTGCATTGAAATGGCATTGCCAGGCACAGGATGAGGCACAACACTCCCAGTGCTGTTACTGGGGGTAAAGCTCCACAATCATCGCGTGTCCCTGGAACAGAGAGAGACAAAACGTCACAGAAATGGCTCATTAACAGAGATGAGACTAATTACAGACACAGACCCAGCTCCCAGGCACAGCATCAGGAACATAAGCCACAGTGGCTGGATATGAGCCAGTGGCCCCTGGGCTGTGCCAGCTCTGGGGTGGCAGCAGGGCCAGGGCAGGGCCTGTCCCCTGTGCTGGCACTGCTGGGGCACCTCCAGTGCTGGGGGCAGCTCTGGGCCCCTCCTGACAGGAGAGCCCTGCAGGGGCTGCAGCGTGTCCAGGGAAGGGAACAGAGCTGGGCAAGGGGCTGGAGCCCCAGCAGAGGCTGAGGGAGCTGGGAAAGGGGCTCAGCCTGGACAAAAGGAGCCTCAGGGGGACCTTGTGGCTCTGCACAACTCCCTGACAGGAGGGGACAGCCAGGGGGAGTCCCAGGGAACAGGGACAGTGGTGATGGGGGCACACAGAGGTGCCTCTGAACACCCAGAGCTGGGGTAACCAGACAGGACTGCAGTCCCAGCAGGATCAGCCCTGCACCATTACCTGCCCTCCTGCAGCACAGGCAGCCACCAGGCCGTACTGTCCCCCCTCCTTCTTCAGCCTGTGGGCAGCAGTGATCACCAGGCGGCAGCCGGTGGCCCCAAAGGGGTGGCCCAGGGACAGGGAGCCCCCCCAGGTGTTGAACTTGTCCAGGGGAGGGGCTCCAACCTGCGGGGACACAGAGGGACATGCTGAGGGACACACTCCATCATCACCATGCCACCAAATCCCAACACCAAACCGAAAGGATGGCACATCCAGGTAGGTGATGAGGGGATAAAACCACTCCAAAGGAGTTCCTGCCTCAGCTGCAGCCCCTCAGGGAAGCCCTGCACTGTGCAAGGACTGAGCCCTCATACAGTTCCTAATTCCTTCCCCTACAAGGACCGTGGCTCCGCATCTCCACCTCCTGCCGACAACGGGAACAGCATCCCAAAGAAATTTCACTTCCCAAAGGAACTCTATAAATTGGGACTTGCTAACCCCAAACTCAAGGAGCATCAGTGCTCCTCACAGGACAGAGCCAGAGCCCAGCTGCTGCCAGGAGGGAGCCCAGCAACCCCAAAGTTTAACTGGACTGGAGAGAAAAGTGGGTCCAGAGGAGGCCACAGAGCTGTTCCCAGGGCTAGAGCCCCTCTGCTCTGGAGCCAGCCTGGGAATGCTCACCTGGAGAGAAGAAGGATCCAGGGAGAGCTCAGAGACCCTTGCAGGGCCTAAAGAGACTCCAGGAGAGCTGGAGAAGGGACAAGGGCCTGGAGGGGCAGGAGAAGGAGGAAAATGTCCTGACTGTGCCTTACCTTTGCCTTCCTGCCCATGTAGTTCTGTGCAAACCAATCTGAATCCATGGCTTTCAGGTTAGCCAGGATCTGCCCCTGCAGGGAAGGAGAGAGTGACATTGGTAATGCCCCAAGGCTCCAGGGAACCACCCCAGGTTTAGAGCACTTACAGCAAAAGCCTCGTGGAACTCAAAGACATCGATGTCATTCAGGGTGAGCCCGGCCTTCTCCAGCACTTTGGGAGTGGCATAGGTGGGGCTGAAGGAGGGAAGACACAAAAATCTTGCATCTGTGCTCCCTGTCAGCACCATCCCCCTTTCTCCAGTCACATCCTTCTCTCTGGGCTCATGGCCCAGCTCTGCCCATCCCTCTCCAAGGGAAGCACAGCCCCCAGAATTATTCTGAGGTGCCCCAGCAACGCTTGAGGTGTTCCTGCTCTCCCACATCTTGAAGGCCTGAAGAGATGCCACATCTTCCCAAAGACATCCCGTGGCAAGAGAAGGCTGTTGAGGGAGCAGGGGCTGTGGGGGGATGCTCCCCATCACCTACCCCAGCAGCAGCTGGTCCTTGGGATCCTGGGACACATACACGAAATCCCTGTGCAGGAAAAGGGCTGTCAGTGCTGGGAGAGGAGAAGGAAGCAGGAGGAGAAGGAAGCAGGAGCAGAGGCCACTGGAGCAGCCTCTCCTACCTGAGGTAGGCCTTTGGCTTGTATCCCATGGCCAGGGCCTTCTCCTCAGACATGATCAGCATCGCCGACGCTCCGTCGGTCTGGAACGGGCAGGGAGAAACCAGTGAGGGAGGGGTGAAGGAGCTGCACACCCTGCACACAACGAGCCCACAGCCCTCAGACAGGGAGCACTCAACAGCTGCACAGCCTCCAGGCACCCCACCATGAGAGGGGCCAAAGGACTGAGTGGCTGCAGGGGTGGATGATCAATAATGATGGCAGCACACTCGTTGCTGAAGCATTTCCTTACAGCCCACATGCACAGTTCCCCCTGCTTTCACCCAGGACAGAGGTGCCTCAAAGCCCTGCTAGGCCTGGGAAAAGTTGGTCATCCCAAACACTCAGCTGTCCTCTCAGTTCCATCCCAAAACTGAGAATAATTCCAGAAACCACATTTAAAAAGTGAGCATTGTGGGTTTGGCACATCAAATCATGGGACGGTTTGGGCTGGACCCCAAGCTGCTCCAAGGGCTCCGAGTTTTTAGCTTTTATGTATTCTTCATGGATTTGTAGCTTTGTAGACTGTGAAATGCTCAGGTGTAACTTCAGTACTTCTCCAGCTTTCTTTCCTGCAGCAAACAAACTCTTATTGATGCATCCCTAAAATATTGTTTAGTCTTGCCTGTTACTTCTCCAAGGGCTTTTTATTTTGCACCACATAATCACAGACATGATTAAAGGCAGGGCAGGAGATGGGGAGGAGAGTTCCCTTGGGGCAGAAGCCAATGGAGAGTGACTTAATCAACTGCTCCTCTAATTGGACAATCTTGTATATTAAATGGTACAAATCTAACTCAGGATGTGGATTTTTGCCATATTTTGTACCTGAAAGATTTAAAGGAAAGGCTTGCTTTTATATCGTCATTTTAACATTGTGTGGAAAAGTTTGTGTTTTATTTCCAGGTATCACAAGACCCATCCAGCCTGGCCTTGGGCACTGCCAGGGATCCAGGGGCAGCCACAGCTGCTCTGGGCACCTTGTGCCAGGGCCTGCCCACTCTCAGAGCCAAGAATTCCTTCCCAATATCCCACCCAAATTTCCCCTTTCCCAATGAGAGCCATTCCCTGGGTCCTGTCCCTCCAGAGTTGTGGCTGTCCCTGGATCCCTGGAAGTGTTGGATGGGGCTTGGAGCAACCTGGGACAGTGGGAGGTGTCCCTGCCATGGCAGGGGGTTGGGACTGGATGAGATTTAAGGTCCCTTCCAACCCAAACCATTCCATGATTGTGAGAAGTTCAGACTAAACCTAATGGCTTCAGTTGTACAACATGACCAATCCCATACTGGGACAGAATCCCAATTGAAGGACTGGCCCTCATGAAGCAGCTCCAGAGAAACAATCAGGTCAGATATCCCAAAACTTCAGGGGTTTTGTTACGGATTTTAAAATGAAACAATGCAATATCCAAATTCAGCAGATTACAACAGAGTTCCAGGTTACACCTGGAAAAATCCAGAAATTAAAAAGCTCATTGCCAGATTATACCAGCTAAGGGAGGCAGAGGGTCATGGGGACTGCTCTCCCCTCTGGCTGCCAGTGCTGGGAACAGGAATTACCAGGAAGGAGGAGTTGGCTGCTGTGACTGTTCCATAGGGTTTGACAAACGCTGGTTTCAGTTTTCCCATCTGCTCCAAGGAGGACGGCCGGATCCCGTTATCCTTGGTAACTGTGTCTTTGCCTGGTGGAGGAAAAAAAGTACATTTAAACTGCAAAAATCAGCAATGCACAAGGATTTCATCATCAGGAATCCAGGAGGAAAAAAAAATCAGAAGATTGTGGGGTTCAGGACAAGTGTGAGGAGGGAAAAAAGGAAAATCTGTTTGTGGCATCAGGATGCGTAACATGGCTTAAAATAGCACTTAAAAATTGAAGTACCTCACTTTTCCTCAGAAGACAGCAAAAACAAAGTGCTGCCATCTGTTTACTGGAAGGAAAAATTACCACATGGGAAACCCAGTTGAGAAAAGAATTTAAATTTAGGTTAAAAAGCCTAAATGGAGAACTAGGCTTAAATCAGTTTACATTTATGTGCTGAGTTTGAGGGATAAAGAGCACTGGGAAAACCCAAATATATCCATCTGCAACTATGTTAACTGCAAATAAGCCTGTTAAAAAAAATTCCAATTGTATAATAAAGATCACATGGAACCATGGATCTATAAGGGGAATTTCTCCAGGATGCCAATTAGAGCTCCCAAATGAACAGGTATTGCAGCAAATTCTGGCTCCTGGGGGGTGAGGGGGACACCAGGACAGCTCAAAAGTTCTCCCCAAACTGTTTCACCTCCCAGTGAAGAGTCTGAGGCCTTGTGAACTGGAACATGCCACATTCCAGCTCTTCCCATGCAGCACCTAAGTTACCAGGCTGGGGTTTTGTTTGGTTTGGTGTTTGTTGATATTCTGGGGTGTAAAGGTGGTTTCTCTTGCCTGGTAGAAAACAAGGGGATTGCATGTCCAACTGTCCCGATTTTCCTTGCTCTGTCAGCTAATTAGCACAGGTGTGGGGAGGGCAAGGATCAATT
>WBND01001512.1:35645-51213 GCA_013398595.1 Tychaedon coryphoeus
GAGAGGAGAGGAGAGGGAATAGAAGGAAGAACACCTCAGTTCCCTTGTAATTCCAGGTGCCTGCAGTTATGTCAGGTTGGAGGAATAAAGGGCACAAGTGGCAAAAAGATGGTCAGGAGCTGAAGACACCTCCAGAGAGGTCATGGAACCTCTCTCCTTGGAGGTGTCCAGAGGGTCCCTGAGCACCCTGGTCTGGTTGCAGAGTTGGGTATAACTTGGCCCTGCTCTCACTGGGAGATGACATTCCAGCATTTCTGCACAATGCCCTCTGTACAAATCCCTTGGGGCCTTCTTATGGTCCCTGCTGAGTCTTTCCACTGTTGGTCATAACCAAGGAAAGCCAAACTGGAGCAGAGATTGTGTAAAGGTAGTATCTGCACCACTTAGTTAGTGGCTTGTCTTAATTTTCTTCTGTCTTCACTCAAAATCAGGGTTAAAAACATGGAGGAGACGAATTTCTCATGTTTGGGCTTGGTTGTTTATTAAATCTTACCTAAAGCACAGAGACTTTTGTAACACTTCTAGCTACCAGTTAAAAATGGGTAAAATTGAGCTGAATCCAGCTAGTTACAAGGTCTTTTAAAGCTAAACAGTCCAATAAAGAATTAACACCCATATTATTTATACTTTTGGCCCAATAACCAAACTCCTGTGACCTGCAGTGCAGCACTAACTGTCCAACCAAAAATTGCTACCTGAAATCATGGAGAAGAAGGAAGAAGACAGAAAAAAGACAAGACCCAAAATCTTTCATTTTGTCCCATACCTGTTACTGTATTCTAAAACCTCAAATTTCAAACCCTTCACCATGTGAAATCATACATTTCTATTCTAACCACACACCCGTGACTTTAATTCCATCACTCAGATTTGGAAGCCTTCTCCAAGGCCTCAGGTCACAAGCAGTGTTCTCCTGGGGGTCAGTGTCAGAAAGTCAAAAATCCCAGGTTTCTGGGATCCAGCATCACTGGAGTGGGAACAGTTCAAAGCCCATCATGTTGTGTCTGGTTTCCCTGCATCCCCACCCCTCAGGGATAACTTGTGCTGTGTTCTCTGCTCTCCCCAGGGCCAGGACTGACGACTCCTGAGGCAAGAACAATTGAGTACCTGGAGGAGGTGGCCATTGGCTTTGCCAGGGGACTGGCCAACAAGACTGTGTCTGCCAAGAGGTCCAGAGGGCTCGTGCAGAGTAAGTCAGCATGGAAAATCCCAAGGGACAGCAGTGAGTGTAGTCCAGCTTGCCTTCTCCAGGATGTGTTTGTGCTCCTACTTAATTCAATTTCAAAACCAAGTTATTCATGTTGGAGCCATCCCTTGAGCCATGTGGGGTGGTAGAGAAAACCCTGCAGAGCTGGATGTGGTGGCTGCTGGAAGGGAGCCAGGCCTTAAGGAATGAGGGGGAGCAGAGGTACCTCCAGGCACTGGCTGCAAAGTTTTAGTGGCAAGTTCTCAATGAGACTTGGAATAATCCATGGAATCCCTTTGCTGCCTGTGCCTGGGTTTCAGGTGCACATTTCTAGTGCAGATACTCACATTTTTATTCCATTCCCTCTGCAGTGCATCCTGGCAGGCTGGCTGTGCTGACCCCTGTTCTGTTTCTGTCCCACCTTGCAGGGCTAACAGACTATGCCATGGCTCTTCCCTTCGTCAGGCAGCAAGTTTACAAGACAGTGGAGAGCAAAGTTCAAAAGCAAACCAAAGGGCTCTACCCTGCTCCTCTGAAGATCATCGAGGTAACCCTCCTGCAGGGCAGCTGGATATGTAGGGCAGGCAGAGGGAAGGTGATCCAACATCCTCATCCTCACAGAGATCTGTCCTAGGAGTGCTGGCTGTGGGGTAGAATTCAGAACCACTGCCCAAAATATGATCACCACTGAGGGGTAGAGCAGGAATCCAAACTGAGGGAAGTCTTAGCTGGAATATTTTGTCCATGAGACTTTCAGCTGCAGTTTTCCCAGGTTTTCTGAACAGTCTCTGAGGGATTCAGGAGACCTATTCAACACCATAAAAATAGAAATTGCTGTAATTTTCACAGCACTAATTACATAATGCTTTATTAGTCCCCTCTGTTACACAGACTTCCTGTTACAGACACTCTGTGAATGAATCCTTATTGTAAAATGACTTTCTACTACTGAAGTTGTTGCCAAGACTTCTCTAAAACCTGTGAAAGATTCAGAGGGCAGTGACGTTACAGGAGCACAGTTCCTAAAACCACAAGGAATGGCTAAAAATGAACCTGGTTGGTGATAAACTCCTCACTTGTCCTGTACTAGGACAGGGTGACACAGCTCTGCTCAGAGCAGCAGGGACAGGACTCAAGGAGTCTGAAATGTGCCTTCACTGTTGAGAGACAACAGGGAATCCTGTTCAAGTGTGTGTTTGCCCCATGACTGAACTGTGGTGTGTCTTTACTGCTTTTTAGGTTGTAAAAACTGGTCTGGATCAGGGGAATGATGCTGGATACCTCATTGAAGCCCAGGTAAGGAGAGGAGATCCTGGCAGGGGTCAGGTACTGGTGTGGTCAGGGGCTCTGTGTTTACCCACACCGAGGGTTCATCACAGTCTGCTGCTTATCCCATCCCACCCTTGCCATGGTGGGATTAAACACAAAATTAGTGTTTAATTTTCTCATAATCTCATCGTTTTCTCATAATCTCATTCTCTTTTCTCATAAAGGTCATGAGTTCAGTCCTCACATGAGGCACCACTTATTAGTGTTTAATTTTCTTTTTTCCTTTGCCTTTAGTCAAAGTTGGGATTGAAGTACAAGACACTGAGTTTCGTTGTTTTGTTTCATTAGTTGTTTATTAATTTTTATCTATGTTACAGTGAGTGCTACAGCACTTGTAGCTAACAAGTTAAAATGACAAAATTTAAAATACATTTTGAGCTGTATTTTGCTCGTTACAAGATTTTTTAAGGCTTAACTATTAAATTAAAAACTAATAGTTATCTTACTTATACTTTTGATTTAAAGACCAAAGACACACTTACAGTGTAGTACTTTCTATCTAACTAAAAACTACTACTTAAACCCAAAAAGAAGGAACAAGAAGGAAGAAGAAGTCAACATTTTAGAATTTCTGTCTTGTCCCATACCTACTACTATATTCTAAAATCCCAGATTCCAAACCCTTCACCATGTGATATTACACAGTTTTATTTAAACTGTTAACTGTTAAACAGTTAACTACTGTTAAACTACACACCAGTGATTCTAACTCCATCACTTAATTTTGGAAGCCTTCTTCAAGGCCTCAAGTCAAAAGCAGTGTTTTTTGGGGGGGTCAGTGCCAGGAAGCACAAAAAGTTTAAAACTCCCAAGCTTCAGGACTCCAACATGCAGGGACACCTTCCCCTACCCCAGGTTGCTCCAAGCCCCATCCAGCCTGGCCTTGGGCACTTGCAGGGATGGGGAGCCTCAACACAAGCACTCCCAGGTTTGTGGGTGATTGATGCTGCTCCTCCTGGATGAGGGAGCAGAGCTGAGGTTCCATGTTGGAATTTTGAGCTTCACACCCCCCCGTAGGAGCTGGCTGTAGGTGTTTCATCTCTTCACTCATCTGACCATGCTGGCACATGGGTCTCATATCCTAAACACCATCCAGTCCTGCTTGAGCTTTGCAGGGACACATGGACAAATGGAATAGAGTTTAATTGAGGGTATTTAATTGACAGGGCAGACTGTGGTTGGTAGGTTCAGGGCTGGAGCAGGCAAGTGTCCTCCCCAAGAGCTTGTGTGTGACCCTTTTATTCCACACACACACAAAGTTTTTGTTTTCCTCAACCATCCTCATCCCTCCATTTCCCTGCCATAATAAACAACCTATCCCAATTTTTTTTTTCCCCACCAGTCCTGTTTTTGGCACAGCTCCAGTTTGTTATTTCTGGTGCCACAGACACAGTTTTGGCTGTGGACAGAGTCACAGGTGGGGTTACCTGGGAACTGCCAGCTCTGCAAGATTGAGTCCCCAGCAGCCCCACATTTCCATCTGATTATCTCTGTATTTGGGTCATCCCCAAGGTCATTTCCCCTTAAATGCTGGTGAAATCCATCCATTTCCCTCTTCCCTGATGTGCTTTGAAACTCCTTTTGGTGCCAAGGCTGGTCTGAGCTGAAGCTGTCACCTCACCAGTGCCCTCCTGGCTGTGCCCCATCCCTGCTGGTTGTGCATTCCACCCACGTTTGGTCTGGTGCTGAATAAAAGCCTTGGGATGCTCTGTTCCTTACAGCAAAGAATGAATGGGTTTTTTTCCCCCCAGAACAGCAGCAGGATGGAGATCTTCCCAGAACCCCTGAAGAATAATAAGTGTCAGTGTTGTGGCTTTTTTACTGCCTCCTCTCTCCCCCAGGACAGGAGTTTGTAGATTCTCTTCTAGGCTTTGTTTTAGGTATTTGAACTCACAGGGCAGTGGTGAAGGAAGGTACAGCCTGCTCCAAACCACATTCCCTGCTTTTCCTTGGCAGACTTGGCTCAGCCAGCCTTTGTTTTGTGTGTGCTGATGCTTTGTGTTCCTCAGAGCATTCGTCCTGGGTGCTGGGACGTTGTGCAGGCCTTAGATTTTGTTGCCTGTGATCCTCTGAAAATAGGATCAGGCTGTTGCTGTCAGAGAGAACTGAGCTGTTTGGAAGGATTTTTGTCAAAGCCTGAGGACAGGGTCCTTCCCTCTGATCTGTTGGCACCAGTTAATGTGGGATGGATGTGGGGGAGGAAGGGTTTCATGTCAGGGAAGTCCAGTCCTGTCTCTGAGGAATTGGAATCATCAAATGCCAGGATGGTTTGGGTGGGAAGGGATCTTAAATCCTACCCAGTGCCACCCCTGCCATGGCAGGGACACCTCCCACTGCCCCAGCTGCTCCAGCCCCAGTGTCCAGCCTGGCCTTGGGCACTGCCAGGGATCCAGGGGCAGCCCCAGCTGCTCTGGGCACCCTGTGCCAGCCCTGCCCACCCTGCCAGGGAACAATTCCTGCCCAGGATCCCAGCCAGCCCTGCCCTCTGGCAGTGGGAGCCATTCCCTGGGTCCTGTCCCTCCATGCCTTGTCCCCAGTCCCTCTGCAGCTCTCCTGGAGCCCCTTCAGGCCCTGCAAGGGGCTCTGAGCTCTGCCTGGATCCTTCTCCTCTCCAGGTGAGCACCCCCAGCTCTCCCAGGCGGCTCCAGCCCTGCAGCAGCTCCCTGGATCCCCCTGGGCTCTCTCCAGCAGCTCCAGGTCCTGCTGCTGTTGGGGAGGAGGAGGTGGTGCAGGATGGGCTGTGCTGAGCCCAGAAGGTGCCTCTCCTCAGAGCTGCCCTGGTCCATTCTCCCTTTTCTCTCCAGGTTGCTCACCTGTGCAGTCACACCGTGCCTGTCTCCCCCCTTGCCATGTTTTTGATGTGCTGGCACTGAGAGCTGTTTAATGCCAACAGGCAGTGGGAAAACCTCTGCTTCCCTCTTCCCTTTTCTTCCAGAGCTTTGGCCAACTTGCTGTGACCAATGAATCCAAGGCACTGATGGGGCTCTACCACGGGCAGGTGCACTGCAAGAAGAACAAGTTTGGGACCCCTCAGAAAGAGGTCAAGTAAGTGCCAGTGTGAGATGCCTGAAGGAGCAGTTGGAGGAGCTCTGAAAGGCTCCTGGGACTGACTGAGCTGTGCATCAGAGCACAGGTTTCCAGTTCACTATTTGGGACAATTGGGAAGTGATTTTCTATGCCTAGGAAGAGAATCTAGTTTATAACATTACTTGTCTCCTCTAGCTTACAGTCTATAAATCATTACTTAGAAATAATAATAAAAATTCATAGATACGTGAAAACAGCACAAATATGGAAGGAAAAAGAAGGAACTAGTCTTGCATTAATTAGTCTATATATCAAGCAGTAATTAACACCACACAAACTGCTTTGGTCCAAATTGGGTACTTTTTAAAAATTCACAAAAACCTCTCAACTTTATTGTTACTTGTGACAGCTGGCATCATTAAAAAAACAATAACAAGCCCACAAAAGCTCCGTTCTTCAGCACCTTAAGATTTATATTGCTTTACCTTTATTCATACCAGATTAACCTACTGAAGGCAAATGGAACAAAAACTATCTACTATGTTTTCAGCTAAATATTGTACATTTTTTATTCTAAACACTGCTTTTGGCTGAATCACTGCAGTTTGGAGGCCTCACTCAGGTGGTGGCTGGATGGAGGACAGGAGCTGTGTGAGTCTGCCAGCAGCAAGGGGAGTTCAGCCATGCTCAGCTTTGAATGTGTCCTCTTGGTCCTTCCTTCCCTGCAGGACTCTGGCTGTGCTGGGAGCAGGGCTCATGGGAGCTGGGATTGCCCAGGTCTCTGTGGATAAAGGCATCAAGACCATCCTGAAGGACACAGCACAGAAGGGTCTGGACAGAGGCCAGCAGCAGATCTACAAGGGGTATGTGAGTTCAGGGGGGTCTGCTCTGGGCTGCCTTTAGTCACAGCTCTCTGCTGTCAGCATCAGGAGCTCCTGACACTGCTCTTCTGCTGGATGTCACAGAAAAGCTTTCTTTTAATGTGTCCCCTGTGTCAAGGACACTGTGATGTCCCTTTTCCTCTCCCAGGTGATCACTGCTCTCTGTGCTGTCCCTTGTCCTGTCCCAGGTGATCCCTGCTCACTGTATCATGTCCCTTGTCCCCTCCCAGGTGATCCCTGCTCACTGTGTCATGTCCTTGTCCCCTCCCAGGTGATCCCTGCTCACTGTGTCATGTCCCTTGTCCCCTCCCAGGTGATCCCTGCTCCCTGTGTCGTGCCCCCCTGTCCCCTGCAGGGTGCTGGGATATATTGCTGTGGGATAGTCTCAGTGGCTCAGCCTTAGGTAGGCAGAGACCTAAGATTCAGGAGTAACTTCTAGAGCTGAGGAGAGAGTGATTCTGGCTGCCTAAAGCCCCATGTCAGGGGAGGCATGGCAGGGTTTCCTTCCTGGGTTTCTTTGCATGTTCTGGCTCTGCAGTTACAGTTCTCAGTTGTGTGTCACAAGGAATGTCAGTGACTGACCTTCAGCTGAGCTCTGGGAGCAGGACTCTCCTCTCCTGTGGAAGGAGGGGTCAGAACACAGAGAGACAGTCTTGTAGGGCTGGAGATGGAGTTTTGGGTGCCAGCTGTGGGTGGGAGACACAAGGGATTGCCGTGGGGTACCTCCAGCAGCTTGGCTGGTCCTCTCAGGAGCTGTGACAGAGCTGTCCCTCCCTAGGCTGAACAGCAAGGTGAAGAAGAAGAGCCTGACATCATTTGAGAGGGACTCCATCCTCAGCAACCTGATGGGGCAGCTGGACTACAAGGGCTTTGAGAAGGCAGACATGGTCATCGAGGCCGTGTTCGAGGACATCAACGTCAAACACAAAGTGCTGAAGGAGGTGGAGGCTGTGAGTATCAGTCCTGAGCAGGACTGGGTGGTGTCCCCAGGGTTTGTCCCCTCCCCTTTGTGCTGCAGTTGGGTTCTTGGTACAGATCATTTACACCAGGACATGGTGTAAATCATGGTCAGCCTTTCTGTTCACTGGGAATGTACCAGTTCCCTGCTCAGTAAGGAACTGGTGCTCAATGGGACAGTTCTGACATTTCCCAGTTCCTGGGGGTGCTCAAAAAAAAGCTTCCCTTTGTCTGATGTGACAGTGACAGTGTGATTGATGTGACAGTGATGTCCTCTGGTATCTTCACACCTTGCAGGCCTTTACCTGCTGTCCCTCTGTTCTGTTCAAGGGCACACTGCTCACTGTGGTGTCCCTTGTCCCCTCCCACATGATCCCTGCTCACTGTGTCATGTCCCTTGTCCCCTCCCAGGTGATCCCTGCTCACTGTGTCATGTCCCTTGTCCCCTCCCAGGTGATCCCTGCTCACTGTGTCTTCGCCAGTAACACCTCTGCCCTCCCCATCAGCCAGATTGCTGCTGCCAGCAAAAGGCCAGAGAAGGTGAGTCCCTACAGCCACGTGCCCTGCACAGAGCTGTCCATGCTGAGGTGGCTTTGCTTTAGAGACCTTCTGCTCCCTCCTCAGGACATGGCACAGCTCCTCCTCTGCTCCCAGTGCAAGCTTTGAGCAAGGAGCTCATGATCTGGGGGAAGCAGGGGAAGGTGGATTCACCCCGAGGGTGGTTGGTGTTGGTGGGGCAGCTCAGCACACATCAGGAAGTGTTGGTGCATGTGGGGACAGAGAAGCTGTGGAAGCTTGGAGCCAAGTGGGGCTTGGGCTCTGCTCCCCAGGAACAGGAACAGGATAAGAAGAAATGGCCTCAAGCTGTTCCAGGGCAGGCTCAGGTTGGACATCAGGAGGAATTTCTTCCTGGAAGGAGTAGTAAGGCATGGGAAGGGATTGCCGAGGGAGGTTTGGAGTCCCCATCACTGGAGGTGTCCAAGGAATTCCTGGATGTGGCACTCAGTGCTCTGGGCTGGGGACAAGGTGGGGGTCAGGCACAGCTGGGACTGGATGATGTTGCAGGGCTTTTACAGCCTCAGTCCATCTGAGCAGGAGTACTGATTCCTGCAGTGGGCTGCCCTGCAGGGGTACCTGTGCTGCCTGTGAGTGTGAGGTGACCTGCTGGAGATTCCTGTCACCCTGCTGAGCCTCTTCCTCATTTGCTGTGGGACCTCTGTTGCATCCAGATTGCCAGCTGAGCCTCATTTGTTCATCCTTACAATTAACATCCTCTTGCTGTTTAAATTGCCCGTGCGATGGCTCTTATGGGGGAAACTCATAGGAAGTCAGTTAACTAATTAGTGCATTTTCTTTAATTAGCTTTGCAGCCTGCAGCTCAGCAAGGTGCTTCTGACTTACCCAGGGCTTGGTGCCAAGTGTGGCTGCCAGGAGGCAGGAAGGTGACACGCTGATGGCATGGTCACATTCAGACAGTGAGGCACACAGCAGGATAATCTCCACTTAAACACTGCTCCCTGAAGGTTGCACTTCCCTCTCTAATGAGTTTCTGGATAGAAGCCTTAAATCTCATCCTTAAAGTCACTTCCTCACCAAAGATATCCACAGGCAGCACACAGGGACTCCCCTGAGTGCTGCTGCAGTCTGAGCCCAACACACACAGCAGCTGGGTGGGGCTGCCCTGCCTGCTCAGGTGCCCCTCCAGGTCACACCATGCTCATCATTTCCCTGGGGATGAGCTCAAGGATACCCAGGCAGAGCTGCCAGACTGTAAACTGGTCCTGTAAAACTTGTACCTTAATCCTCGAAGAGAGGAGCTCCTGGGTATGTGCTGTGTCCTTGGGAAAACTGAGGCGAGAAGGGAATTGGAGAGCACTCCTGTCACAGAGGGATACCGAGTGTGGTCAGGGCCCTGCAGCCTGTGCTGCCCTTCCCTCTGCACTCAGCTGATTCCTCTGCGAGCCAGAATCCCTCTGAACCCAGCTCTTCCCTCTGCCAGGTGATTGGGATGCACTACTTCTCCCCTGTTGACAAGATGCAGCTGCTGGAAATCATCACCACAGACAAAACCTCCCAGGACACGGTGGCCTCTGCTGTTGCTGTTGGCCTCAAACAGGGCAAAGTTGTCATTGTGGTGAAGGTGAGGGGACACTGCACACAGCAGGGGCTGGGTAGTAAATAAGAGGGGTTTTGTGCACTGAGGGGAAGGTGAAATGTGTCTGTGGGCACACTGGGATTGGCTGCTTCTCTGAGAAGTGCCAGGGGAGGTCAGAATTGCCCAGGTGATCCTCACATGTCCCTTGGAGCAGCCATGGAAAGGCACCAGGCACATGTGCAGGGCAAGCACGAGGAGCTGTCACTCCTGCCCCACACAGCTTCCATCCCAGACAGCCTGCACAGGACTGTCACCACCTCAGCTGCCTGGCAGGCTGCAGGGACAGAGGGTCAGTGAGCAGGAACCCTCCTCTGCTGGGTTACATCCTGAGGGACAGGGGCAGGAATACATGGTAAAGTGGATTTAGGTTGGATATTAGGGAGAAATTGTTCCCTGTGAGGGTGGGGAGGCCCTGGCACAGGGTGCTCAGAGAAACTGTGGCTGCCCCATTCCTGGAATTGTCCAAGGCCAGGTTGGCCAGGGCTTGGAGCAGCCTGGGGCAGAGGAAGGCATCCCTGTCTTTTTCCTGATTCCCGAGGTTGCCAGCAATGCTGAGCATGTCTCTCCAGCAGTTCTGGGAAAATTGGCTTGTCAGAAAGTACTCTGGGCATCTCCAAACACCAGTGGGGACACAGTGCTGCTTCCCTGAGCCTCATCCCCACCTCAGCTGCCTCCCTGAAGGGCAGTTTGCAGCTCATCTGTTGTTTCCTTACTTTGTGGGGAGCAGCAGAGGTGGAACAACTGGCTTATGCTGGTTTCCCTTGTGCTGAGCACCCTTTCCCTCACCAGCCTGTTGGGCTTGGTGAAGCAGCAGTCTGCTCTGGCTCTGCAGGTTCAATAAAACTAGTATAACTAGTTCAAATAAAAACACTGGGATGGGAACTTCTAGGGAGTAAGTTCATGGAAACCTGCAGACACTGCTGAGCTCTACAGGGAAAAAAAAAAACCCAAAGCTATTCTAGCAGTACCATAGTGTAGGAGATGGGGTTTGGGGTGTGTGAAGTGCAGCCTGGGCTGTGAACCACAGTTCTGGTGCTGCCAAGAGCTCACCTGCCTCCCTGCTGCACTGCTTTTCCCAGGATGGGCCTGGATTCTACACCACCAGGTGCTTGGGGCCGATGCTGTCCGAGGTGGTCCGAGTTCTCCAGGTGAGTGTGCCCTCAGCTACTGAGCATCCCCCAGATAGTCATGGAAATTGTTTCTGCTTTGGCCCAGGCTGTGGACAGGAGAGGATGTGGGTCAGCAGTCCTGGGTCTGGTGGTTGTCCCCAGCCTGCTCTTGGCTCCTGTTTGCAGTCAGTCACTGGGGCTGGGCTCTCTGCCCCACACTGACTTTTCAGGACCTCATCCTGAGATCCCATCACTTCCCCTCCTATCCTGCAGGAGGGCATTGACCCAAAGAAAGTGGACGCCATCTCCACAGCCTTCGGCTTCCCGGTGGGAGCGGCCACGCTGATTGACGAGGTGGGCGTGGACGTGGCCACCCACGTGGCCGAGGACCTGGGCAAGGCCTTTGGCCCGCGCTTCGGAGGGGGCAGCATCGACCTCTTCAAGCTCATGGTGCAGAAAGGCTTCTTGGGTGAGCTGCTAAGGTGGTTTCAGCTAAAAGGTGTCTCCTCTGCTCCAGGAAAGGCACCAGCACTCATCAGTGTGATGCCTTGGGAATGGAGCAGGAATCCCTCCCATATAGCAGTGCTGCTGTTGGTCCTCTGGACCTAGAGGAGGCATTAGGGCCTGGCACAGTGGCAGCATCTTGCCAAGGGATAAGGTGGAGCTGGGTCCTTTCCCTGTGCCCCTGCTGAGGCAGCAGATCTGTGCTCTGAGGTGCTGAGTGCTGGGAGGAGCTGCTCCAGGGGCAGCAGTCACAAAACAAGATCCAAGGTGGCAGGAGCTGACTTGTCTGCTTTGATCCCTGCAGGTCGCAAGGCAGGGAAAGGCTTCTATGTGTACCAGGAGGGAGTGAAGAACAGGAGTGTCAATTCTGGCATGGATGAGATCTTGCAAAAGTTCAGGGTGCCAGCAAATCCTGAAGTGTGAGTACCTGTGTGTGAGGGAGGGCTGGGGCTGCCTCCTGCCCTGCCCAGCTCCTTGTGCTCTGAGCAGCAGCACGAGGTGCATCAGGTGGGGATATGAGCTGGGGATGCTCACCTGGAGAGGAGAAGGATCCAGGCAGAGCTCAGAGCCCCTTGCAGGGCCTGAAGGGGCTCCAGGAGAGCTGCAGAGGGACTGGGGACAAGGGCTGGAGGGACAGGACCCAGGGAATGGCTCCCACTGCCAGAGGGCAGGGCTGGCTGGGATACTGGGCAGGAATTGTTCCCTGGCAGGGTGGGCAGGGCTGGCACAGGGTGCCCAGAGCAGCTGGGGCTGCCCCTGGATCCCTGGCAGTGCCCAAGGCCAGGCTGGACACTGGGGCTGGAGCAGCTGGGGCAGGGGGAGGTGTCCCTGCCATGGCAGGGGTGGCACTGGATGGGCTTTAAGGTCCCTCCCAGCCCAAACCATTCTAGGATTCCATGACATTGCTGAACACAGAGGCTGATCAAGCCCTTACTTTTATTCCAAATCCACCTGGACACAATCCTGAGTGCCATGCTCCAAGAAACCATGCTTGGGCATGGAGAAGGAGCCGCAGTGGTCCCTTCTAACTCTAAACTCAGCCATTCCCTGTTTCTGAGTGCCTGGCTCAGGACACATCACCGATCTTAGCCCTGATCCTCATGGGGACTGGGACACTCCCAGGGCTGGCTCTGTCCCCCTGTGCTGTCTCTGCCCAGCTCTCACAGCCTCTGTCCCACAGCTGCTCGGACGAGGACATCCAGATGCGCCTGGTGACGCGGTTTGTGAACGAGGCAGCCATGTGCCTGCAGGAGGGGATCCTCAGCAGCCCCCTGGAGGGAGACATCGGGGCTGTCTTTGGCCTGGGCTTCCCCCCCTGCCTGGGAGGTGAGTGCTCTGAGCTGGGCTTTGGCCTCCAGAGCTCCCCATGGGCTGCAGCCGTGTGGCAAGGCAGGAGGGAAGGCCAGGTTTGAGCTGCAGCCTGAGGAAATGGCCTCCTAATCAGGGAGTGTGGATATTGGGAATAATTCCTGTGCAGAGCAGTGCTGGACTCCCCATGCCTGGAGAATTTAAAAGCCCTGTGCATGTGGCACTTTGGGGACGTGGGGCAGTGGTAGTCTTAGCACTGCTGGGGAGTGTTTGGACTCAATAGTCTCAAAGGGCTTTTCCACCCTGAATAATTCCATGATTCTGATGCTGTCTCTTGCCACTGCTGCTGGAGTTCAAGGGCTCTTGGACCCAAGGTGGTGCTTCTGCCACGTGCCTGGAGCTTTCCCTCCTCCCTCCTTGTTCAGACTGAGGGAGGAGCCCCAAGGGGCTTCTTACAAAGGCCTGGAGCAACAGGACAATGGGGAATGGTTTCCCATAGTTACACAGGATACTGGGCAGGAATTGTTCCCTGGGAGGGTGGCACAGGGTGTCCAGAGCAGCTGTGGCTGCCCTTGGATCCCTGGAAGTTTCCAGGGCCAGGTTGGACACTGGGGCTTGGAGCAGCCTGGGACAGTGGGAGGTGTCCCTGCTATGGCAGGTGTGAGACTGGATGGACTTTGAGGTCCCTTCCCACCAAAACCAGCCATGATTCCATGATTATCCATGTCCCACCTTGTCCCCAGCACTCGAGTGCCTCTGCCCAGCTCAGGTGAGCAGGGAGCAGAGTCCTGCCTCACCCTGACAAGAGACTGGGGGCTCTCTTGTGGTGAAGGTTGAATGGGACAAAGTCATTGCTTCTGGACGCTGGGACCCTTCCAGGCACCTTGGTACTTCTCCTTCCCTGTCCCTGCTGTGTCCCTGTCACAGCTGTGTCCCTGTCCCCACAGGTCCTTTCAGGTTTGCAGACTCGTACGGCGCCCAGCGGCTCGTGGACAAACTGCGCAAGTACGAGGCGGTGTACGGCAGCCAGTTCACACCCTGCCAGCTCCTGCTGGACCACGCCAACAGCCCCAGCAAGAAATTCCACCAGTGAGGTGGCCTGGTGACACCCCAACAGCTCCTCCAGCCGAGCCCTGGCTCCCCACAACACCCCATTCTCCATAGGTTAATCTTCAAAGCTCCCGGGGGAGGAGGGGAAGGAAGGGAAGAAGAAAGGAAGGAGGGAGGGGGGCAGCAGGTTGCCTCATGGCTTGTAGTCATTTCAAAGTGCCTTATCAGCCACTGTGTGTTGGGCACATCCGTCCTGTGCCAGCCTGGGCCTGGGGGCTCCGTGCTGGGGGAGGGAATTCCTGCTGCCTCCACCTCTGTGCCATGGCCTCCAGAGCTCCCAGTCTGGCCAGTAGCATCCAGCTTGTGGCTGGAACCGAGGCCTTGCCTTTCCATAAACATCCACCAAAATAAAGCCCCATCTCCTGGGTTTGGACTCTTGCTTCTCCTCCCATCTCCCTGAGGGAATGGCTCAAGTCAGGATTGACTGGTCCAGGCAATGGTTCAGTGTCCATGGTGGGCTGGGTCCCATGGAGGGGCAGGATGGCAGCAGTGCAGGACAGAGCACTGTCACCTCTGCCATCACTCAGGGGCTGGGAGGAGCCTGCAGCTCCCTCTGCTGCAGGGAGATCCTGGCAGGTGATCCTGGCAGATGGACCCGCCTGTAATTGCAGATGGAGCAGCCAAGGGCCAGAAGGGCCCCCCGTGGGGAGAGATCAAGTTAAACTAAAAGGCTTTAAATCTCCAGGTGCCTGTCACTGGCCTGCCCCCCCTTCCCTGGCTTCCTTTCTAGCTTCCAGCCATTTTCCTGCTCCCTGGCAGGCCTTGGGCCAGGAGCTGAATGCTGCTACTCTTCCTGTCACCTCTCCCTGTCCTTCAAATGTCCTAGACTAAAACTGGGCCAAGACATCATCTCATCTGCCTCTGCTGAGTGCTGGGGGAGGCAGGGGGCTGGTAACCAGCCTTCAGCCCTCCTGGGGAGTTCAGCATTCCCAGAACCTGCCCCTGCTCTGGGCGCAAGGCCTGGGATCCCTCAGGCTGAGGGGGCTTCCTTGCAGGCCCCCCAGGAACAGCTCTGACAGCAGCATCTGCCCCTGGAGATGGGAAGGGTCTGCAAGGAGGGGAGAGACCCCTCAGAGCATCCATCCTCCCCCCTTCCCCTCCTCCCCGAGCAAGGGCCTTCTCTGGGGGCTCATTACTCTCCCGTACATTTATTATGCTAATCCACAAGGATTAAGTTAAACCAGCCGACGCACAATCCAGTGTTTTCCAGCCCGTTGGGGCCAAAATTACTGTCCAGTGTTAAAACGGGAAAAGAGGGGAGGGCTGGGCAATGGGGGAGGAGAACCTGCAGCATCAGAGAGGGACGGGAGCGGGGCCACCCAGAGCCCTAATCCAGGGGATTTGGGGACCCCCCCGCGGCGTGGCACTAGATCTTGGGGCGCCAGCCCTTGATGAACTGCATGATCTTCTTCACCTGGAGCTTGGTGAGGCGGAAATCGTCGGCCAGGATCTCCTCGCTGAGCTGCACGAAGATGCTGCCGTCGATGCGCTCGCGGGCGAAGAAGCTCACGACGTCCTCGGAGAGGCCGATGAAGCGCAGGCACTTGGACACCTCCTCCAGCGACAGCGCCGACAGATCCGCGGGGGGCAGCCAGGCCGGGCCGTCCCCCCCGGGCCGGGCCGCGGCCGGAGGGGCTCCCCCATCGGGCCGTGCCGCCGGTGGCACCTCGATGACCCCCTGGGCCAGGTACAGCCGGGTGACACCCTCGGCCCCGCGCAGCACGGCGGGGGACAGCGGGGCCGCCCCACGGATGACGATGCCGTCCCCGTCCAAGCCCTTGGGGGGCCGAGGGGGAGCCGCCGGCTCCTCGGCGGGGGCGAAGGGCTCCGGCGAGGAGGAGGAGGAAGGAGCGGCCGGGGCCGAAGGCGCCTTGGACCACTCGGGACTCTCCGGCCACTCGGCGGGGCCGGCGAAGGGGTTGTGCGCCCCGAAGGGGGCGAAGCGCTTTTGGGGGTGCGGGGGCTTGATGCGGGGGCAGCTGCGGAAGGGTTTCAGGGGGGG